>CABFOV010005804.1:0-39648 GCA_902141375.1 Timema poppense
CCACCCTGGCGTGTGTCACTCTTTAGGGTCTTATCTTCCTTCTCGAACTGAGTACCTGCTTGAGGAGAGGAACTACCCCCACAACTCTATTAATTTCCCCACCCTGGAGGAGAGGAAATACCCCATCCACTATATTAGTTTCCCCACCCTGGCGTGTGTCACTCTTTGGTCTAGTGATTTTCTGTATTCTGAAATAATAACAAAGCAGGGGCCGGTCGGCCGCCTCTACCTGAAGTTTTGGGTTCACGAAGTGTTTGAATATTCGGGCTACATTGAATAATCTTTGTTTCTATATATAATAATAAAAGGAAGTGTTTGACTGTGTGTGTTTGTTTGTTTGTGTACGATGCCCAGCCAAATCTACGGCACGCAGAGATCTTAAATGTTTAACATAGGTGGACGGAAGGGGGGCCAAATGCCCCCTGAAGCCCCATTTTTAAATTTATAATCGGCTTCTTGGTTAGCCTATTTTTAACAAATTTTTGAAGAATCATGAGCAACGCCGTATGGTATTGCTAAATTCTGATATACACTAATTAAAATTGCTTTGTTCTGCCAGTAAGTTGAAACAGTTTCAAATCTTCGTTTAATGAAAACGTTATTATTTTTTGCCAATTGCTTAGTGCTATATTGTTTTAAAAAAGATTTGACTAATTATATAATATAATGATTCTCTAAATTTTTAAAATCAAATGGATAGTTATTCATGCACGTTCTACCTAGAGGCTGTAAATTAATCAAAAGATGATAAATATTGTTCCCCCAACGGGAATTAAACAATTGGCTTAGTAAGAGGATGCACTATGTATTCGGTTCAATTGTCTAGAGCAGCGGTTCCCAAACTGTGGTACGTACACTTATTCCAGATAGTAGTCTACGCCATGAGAAGCCAAACAAAACAAGCAAATTCAAGTTGTAAAAATATAATGTATCATCAAATACCAATAATTTATTATGACCAACTCAAACCAAAAGGAAAAGAGATTTAAACATTTGACGGATGGGTAAATATAAGTATATAAGTGTTTTGTTTATATATTTCTTTGATACCTGTGCCCTATTAGCCGTATTAATTGAGTATAAATGTTAAATAATGATAAATAAAAACTGTTAATCTATAAATAGTGTTGCGTCATTATAATCCTGGGAGTCATTAAAATATACCTAAATATTAAGCACGATCTTTGTGGCACTCCAAAGAAGGTTTTTTTTAGGGGGTAGCTGTCCTCCACCCTCTGAACTACCAATGGAAGAAGTTTTTTTTATACACTTCTCGGGCTGATTTAAAAGTGTTTATTGTAGCTTTAGACTTGGGTCAAGTCTTCCCCCATTGTGTAAAAAATACACATTTTATTATAGCTTTTATTAGAAAGCGTTTCTGTTGAACACATTTTGGAGAGGCACGTGCTAGTTGCAGTTGAATAATGCATTTGTTTCTTATTGCACTAGATCAATGGAACAAATCACAATTATATAGAAATATCTAGTAGCCATTACAATAAAATATGTTTTGAATAGTTTTACTGTAGGAAAAGTGTAAGGCTGCAAAATTCTGGAAGTCATTACTAGAGCTGGGATTTCTATGTAAATACATATTCTATTCCTCACCATTTAGATGTTCAGAAAATATAAATCTCAATGAATCACCATATCGTGGGCTTGCTGGAGAAACTCTTTAAGTAAAAATTATTAATTTGTGAGAAATGCAATTTTTAGCTTATGAGTGAATGATGCTCTTCTTTTTTTTAGAAAATCATAAATTCAATTTAAACAATTTTTTTTCTTAATATTAGGAACTTACTTTAAAACTATAAATAGCTAACCTGAGGCTATTATGTGAGAGGAATATAGATAGGTACCTGCCAGAAACTATAAATAGCCAACCAGATGCTATTGTCTGAGAGGAATATAGATAAGTACCTGCCAGAAACTATAAATAGCTAGCCTGAGGCTACTATGTGAGAGGAATATAGATAGGTACCTGCCAGAAACTATAAATAGCTAGCCTGATGCTACTGTGTGACCACACATTTCCGGGGGAAGGACAACTGTTGTTCCCAGCAATGATATGTGTTGACAGTTTTGAGTCATGTGATCCTGGCTGTGTTCTGATGGGTTGCAGGGCATAGTTTCAATACCAACCTATTTTCTAATTAAGATCGTCTTCCACGGCATTTGGCCGAGAGCTGTTTTCAAGTATGTGTGTACGTATGCCACTCCCATACATAGTTAATAAATTCTGGTGTCTCACTGGTAACTGTTGTTCATGTGCAGTTGTGAGTTTCACACGCACGTACACATTTGTAATAATAATTGTATTTTACTATTTGCATTGTCTGGAACTATCAACTAGCAAATTGAACTTATTACTAGACGACGTGTATTTCCACTGTACGATCAACGTGTCTAGATTATTATATCTAAATTTGTTGTTAACAAATATACACATATAAAACTATTGTGTTACAAGGTGTACACTTAGTTTATGTCACAGAAACATATATTGCTTTTTTTAAATGTAAGATATAGATCCAAGTTGACTTCCTTTGTACATCCTGACCAAACATTACATCCACTGAACTTTATACTCTTAACATCGCAACTTTCAACATATAATATTATAATATATAATAAAATTATCCTCAAACTCTAAAATCAATTCAATTAATAGATTAATTCATAAAGACCCAACCTGGAAACAAGGAAATTGTATCATAATTGTGTTGCATTAGGACATCTTTGATGGTAAGTTTACGTTTCAAATCTCTATCAGGTATAATAGGGTTGAATTTCTACTAATGATTTTCTTTCTATCCCCATGAAAATGTGATGCAATTCCATATATCTGCCCTCCTCATGTCTACCAATAAATAAAATATTCAACAGGCCTTGTGTTTATCGTACAGTTTAATATAAGATAATTTTTAATGTTAATATTATGTTAATATAAATAACTAGAACATTTACTGATAGTAATAGATGTGTAGTATTCCCTTTGTAACGTAATCTTGAGCTCAATTATTTTATAAAAAAATCATTTACTCCTTATATTCACTTCTTACATTATAGAAATGCAAGTTACAAATATTAAATTATATCACATCTCTTTAATATACTCGGAACGCTTTGAAAATAATAAAATTTGTATGGTGCCTATTAACTCAATTAATTATATAACAAAATGTGTAAAGTATACCAAGATATTCAATTGTTAAAAGTTACATTCATTAATTTTATTAAATAAGCTTATATGAAATGTGGCTTTTTGGTTGTTTATTGTAAATAATATATTTTACTCGGTACCCTTTATTGTTAATTAACTATACACATGTTATATATTTTACTAAAAGAAGAACATATGATCTTATTAGTTTTAGTATGTAGCTCAAATAATTCTAATTTTTTTATACCAGATTATTTAGTGTGAATATTTCAATATTATTTGTTATTTAGATATTCTTTTCAAAGCAGTTTGTTCGCCTGAGACGGAGACACAAAATAAAAATCTTGTAACAAGTGTTGTCAGGAAAGACAACATTTCCTCAAGCACGGACCGGTGAAATGGATGTTAGTGAGGGGTGAACAGAAGAAGATAGGCATAGGGTAAAGGCGGAAACGAAGTGCCCAAACGATTTCCTTTAAGTAAATTCAAACTTTCCCAACTCTGTTAGCGAAGTGCTACAGAGGACAATGAAAGGAAAGACAAAGATAAAAAAACTACGATACTTGTCTCATGTTGGACACAAAGAGCAGTTTTCAAGCGTCCTTGAGGCGCGAATCTTGTACAAATATAATATCTCTTTTAGAAAAAAATTAACATAGCCCGGATAAAAAAGGTACAATTGAATTATAAAGGACTTTTCTTTCTAATTTGCATTTATTTACATATTAAAATAAGAAATTCACATTAAAATAGAAATGTCATATTTTTATCTTTAAGAACTCACAAATATTCTTATAATTAAGTTAGAATATTGAAATTGCCTTTTATTAAATATATACACAATAACTGCCATTTGGAATGGTTCTATACTGAGAAAATATAAACATTACAAGCGATATAATACTTTTATTAGGCCTAATATTTAATTAGATAATGTTGGTGAATTGTGATTATTTTAGAAAATTTCAATTTTTTAAGTTAATTAAAATCAAAATTCTATCATAACATTAATATTTTGGGGAGCCCTTAACGCTTAAAATACATTAATATAGCTGTTATGAAAAAGAACAAACTTTAGTATAATATTATACTATTAAATAAATATTAATTTGCTCTATAAATATAAATATTGCAATAGGATATTTACACACACAAAAAATTGATGAGCGTTTGGCACTCATGTCGACTGTGAGCCATCGGGAACAAGCAAGTTTCGGAATACTTTAGAGAAAAATACCCGAAACTGTTACTAATTGATATTCAGGTCGTTAGACTCACAATAAAACTGGTCTCCCGTTAACACTTGAATGTGAGGGGGTGGTTCACACGGGATGTTAACATATCCTATTCCCAATAATGCAGGTGCATTTTCCTACTAGATGATATTCATAACTCTTCTCCTTAAATGAAGTAGTTAATAGTCCTTGCCATAGGTGTCACAGATTATTATTAGCTGGGGTTAACAGAACAAACACATTTTCATTATAAATTAAAAGAGTAGAAATTATTTGTAAAAAAAAATAAACAAATCACATGATGACCAAAATACGAATAATCGTGAAAATATTTCCTCCAAACATTGATTTTTTTTAATTTTCTGAAAAAAAAAATCACTTTATTCTACGATGCTAAAAAGTACCATTTGAAAAGGTTAGTTATGAGGGGATATATACCTTATAAAACATCCAGCCCTCTCACTAGCTCGGAAATGAAGCCCGTGCTTTTTATGTAAAAAGTTTAAGTAAATATATCAATAGCATAGAAATTATCTGAATGGTAAAAACAATTTATTTCGTACATATACTTATATATATGTGTGTGTGTTATATCGCCTTGTTCCCTGCTTTCATTTAATATAGCTTATTTAGGATTAGTACATTGGGGCGTACCCTGGGCAAAGGTACATTAATACTGACTAATATTTCCACAAACTTGACCTTGAATGATGTATCCCAGACACGATATATTATATTATATCCTAAAAAGATAATTCCTTCCCCCAGTTCACATGTATTCAAACCTTGATGGAGCTTATTCCAAAACATCACCCCCCACTGGACCATAACAAGACTTGATGGAGCTTGTTCCAAAACATCACCCCCCACTGGACCATAACAAGACTTGATGGAGCTTATTCCAAAACATCACCCCCCACTGGACCATAACAAGACTTGATGGAGCTTGTTCCAAAACATCACCCTCCTCTGGACCATAACAAGACTTGATGGAGCTTGTTCCAAAACATCACTCTCAGATCCTGGTCTTCACCCTCCACTCGACCATAGCAAGCAACCAACTTAATTCTACGAATTCTTATTTTCAAACATTAAAAGTCAAATCACCCTTTTCACTACATGAAAATAAGGGCACATTTTCTCTAAATTCTACCTCGTTAATTCATATTCCATTTTTGTTATTCGCTAAAGTGAAACAATGCAAGTTATGTTTTCAACCTTACAGTGTAAAATAAGAATACATGTTAAATACTTTTAAATCTATAATTATTATCAAGATATTTTAGGTTAAAATTAAGTTTCAAATACTTATAATTTTTAAATAATTATTCGTAAAGCTCTAATTTTAAAGCTTAGTCATTCTTTTCATAACTTAATTAAAGCGTCAAAGAACCAACATTTTTATCAGTTATTTCAATTCTGACTATACTCTTGATTTGAAAATTCTAAACCAGCTTTAAGACAAATATTAAAGAGAGAAAAGTAACATGTCTAATCAATCTAAAATTGGGCCTCATTAAAAAGAGTGTTTTATTAAACGTATTCTCTTCAAATTAAGCTATTTGAAATTTTTGTAAAATTTAAAAACCAAATATACGCATTAGCAAGTTACACACATAAATAGATCCAGATACCAACCTCTGTCAAATATATACATTGTGTTAAAATTTTCATAAACAGCTTTACGTTAAAAAATGTATACATTTTTTGTCTGGCTTTTATTTCTATCGTTAATTAACATTTTATCCACTGAACTAGTTTTATTTTACTCGGTTTTTAGCACAGTGTCTTACTACCCGTTTGCATTATAGCTTATGTACTAACTACGGCCCGCCTCGGTGGCGTAGTTGGCTAACGCGCTAGTCGTGTTGAGCTCGACTGCTGAGGACGGGGAGATCGAGGTTCGAATCTCGGCCGGGTGAACTGAGAGTGGTTTTTCCTAAATAGTTTTCCACTCTTCCTCCAAGCAAATGCGGGTTCACTTCCTTTAATTCAACCTTCCCAATTCTTAATCCATTATCGTAATTAGTACTTAAGCGTATAACCCGAACGGGTAGTAAGATGCGGTGCTAAATAATAAAATAAAATACTAGCTACGATAATGGTTTTAGTGATTAGGTAGGTTATTTTCATAGTAAGTGTGCAAGCATTTGGGTGGAGGGAGAGTGGAAAAAACCTTTAGAACACCTAGTAGAGATTCAAGCCTTGATCTTCCTTTCATTGGCACTCTATACTGCGATAGTAGCGCGTTAGACCTCGCGGCCATGATGTGGGTTACTCGAGTAGTTATCTATTAAAGTATACCTTATTTATACTCAAGGTATGTTTGCATGAAAAGCTAGATTAATATAATATACAGAATACTGCTGTGGGAGGTTTTCGCATGCCACGCGTATGCTACAGTTTCCAGGCCACTTCAATCACTAAACATTATAAGATTAAAACATCATAGTAGTTAAAATTTATAATTCATATGGAACAACGAATTTGAATTATTGTATACATTATATTAATATTCGGTCCTATAAAATATATAGTTACTATAATGATTTTAATGCCAGCAAGTTACAGAGAACCATTTTATTTTGTTCACATTTTTTTTAAATGCTATGCCCACACTACGCAAGATAAACAGTAAAAGGAATACTAAAATAAGGGCACAGCTAGAATTCATTATCAATTTAGAAATGTTAATTACATAATACTAAACACGAATATTTATTTAACTTTAAAAATGTTTTATAACCTCTGCAATGACTAGGAGTAAATTATGATTTGAGATTTGTTAATATTAAAAAAGTTTATATTTAATATCATTTTAAGTTTTTTTCACCTTTGGATTAGATATATTGCTAGCATTCCAAATTTTTCCTGTCTATTGTCGGTATTAGTGATTCAAATTGAGTATCGAAACCTCTTTGATCAAGTAACTTTTTGAAATGAATGTTTCAACCAAAGATACAATATCGCTGGTAGAGATCCAACCAAACCACCAACACTTATATAAAACAAAATCATTGCAATTGTAAATTATTACCACATCACGTTCTAATTTATTTACTATATGGTATTAGATACGTGAAAGCTCATTCCCGCTTTTACAAAAGTATGCTACTTATATACATCTTGAGCACGTTCTATCCAGTCCACCTCATTACACCCTATAACTTTCAGGCCCATTCTAATTTTATCCTCCCATTTGAGTCTAGGTATTCCCAATGGTTTCTTCCCATTAGATTTTCCAGTCAATACCTTGACCATGGGTATAGATTCTCCCATTCCCACTGCAAGTCCTAACCATCATTCTCTGTGAGATTAGACTATCATATAAATGTATTACAATGAATACAGGGTATATAGCTCATCTTTATGTAACATTTAGTTTAAATCCATTAAGTATTTCAGAAGAATCTGCTAAGTTACGCCATACACATACCCTACCGGTTTCTAGAATAGTCATTGCTAATTTAAGAAAACTTAAGTTTCCATTAATGGCATATTCATTTCTGTTCATCTTAGTTAGGAATAGTTTCTTGAGTAGTTTTCAGTCCTATATAAGTGCTCAATAGATGAAAGAAATGTATTTATAAAGCCACGCTATAAAAATATTATATATTTGTGAATGGAAATTATAGGACTAAATGGTTAAAAATATTAATTTTAAATTTTAATATAACAAAAGGGTTGATGTCAAACAACATTTCTCATTAAATTACTTAGTTTAATTCTACCCATTCAATGGTAAGATATATATAATAAATGGTGGAAAAAGATCTTGAGTAATGACTATTTTTTTATATAGTCTTTACATTTTATTAGAACTAGTGGACAATTGTTAGGTTCATTAGCCAATAAAAATTGTGAAGTAATTTGTATTATAAGTCCGCATTAAAAATTATAAAATATTTCAAATATATTATTATTATTTAAATAAAGGTTTGTCTATTTTTCCGTTTACATTAAAAAAAATTATATGCATTCAAAATCACGAGAAAATAAAATAAAATAAATAAGTATTAAATTTTTTATCTAAAATATTATATTAAATTATTATGATTTATCAAGTATACAAAGTATTGAGAATATAATTATTTTAAAATAAACAATTTACAATACATAGTCATTTTAAATATTATTTGGCAAATACGAATGCTGGAATGATTAATATTGGGTCTTAAACTTAATATATAGTTTATTTATAACAATATGTTATAATATCTTCAAGATCATAGTTAATTTAATCCAATGGTATCTTATAAAATTTACATGTATTTGCTTATTCGTTATTTATGAAAATAACCACCGCAAGAAGATGAACCGTATTCAAGAAAATGTATCTTGTTCAAAGGTGAAAAAAATTAAACAAATATTAACTTTTTAAATATTAATAATACCAAAATTATTATTTACTCATAGTCATTTTATGGAGAATAAAATATTCTTAAAGTTAAATGAAAACTCATGCTTAGTATTTTGTATTTAATGTATTTTATTATTGATTATGAGTTCTAAATATGCGGTTATTTTAGTATTTCTGATACTGCTGGAGCGAGCTTACTTTACATAATGTGGTTATAGAAACTCTAAAATTGTGGTATTTCAAAAGAGAATTATTTGATGTATGAAAATACAGAAATTTATCGCACTAATGGAAATTGTAACATTACCTAATAATCCTCAAAACCACTTCAAACATATTCTAATATATTCAAGGATCCCTATGTGAGATTTGAAAGGCTTTATTTCAAATAATATTCTATAATTATTTAGTGGGCTCAATATATTAATAAAGGGTTAGTTTTTTAAATTAGAAATAATTTAGTTCTAATCTAGGCTGCTCCATTTAAAGCAGGCGTGTTCAACCGATTTGACCATAGGGGCTCACTGAACCTTTAAAATGCTCAGGGAAAAGAAATAAAGAAGAAAAAATAATCTCACTATCTTAAGTAAAAATAATTCCAATTAGTATTTTATATAAACCTTTAGCTCTTCTTATCATAGTTTGTGTGCATATATATTGCTAAAACAAAATCATTTCTAGTCTCATATTATTTAATTTCTTGCTCAGAGGATAAATAACACAACTTGTTAAGTAGAAGATACCATTAAGAATAATTTGGAGTTTATAAAAGATGTATCTTCAAAATCAATATAACGTGGCGTAAAAATTTCTGTTTTAATGTTGGACACACAGAATATTTGTATTTAAGGAACTAAATTAACAGAATTTATGGCAATTCTCTTTGTAAATGATGTTAGTTGTTTATATCATCAGGAACAAGAAAGGTTGCTGCTATAAGTAATACGGGAACACACCATGTATTGTTGTCCATGTGAGAAATACATGGTGTGGAGATCAACGCCTGCCATCTTCAGAACTTGTTGTCTTGCTGTGTTGATGGTCATCGAATAGCAAACCTAGAGAGGATTTTTTTTAACTACACGCATTTAAACTGGAAGACCGACGATGGAATCATGGGTAATCTTGGTATCACGACTATTTATCCCCTACTGGAACCTGTCATGACGGTAACCTCTATGATAAAGTTTTGCAGACTCTTTACCTGTAAGTGAGTCTCATTACACAGTTTAGGTAGATTCAAATTACTCAGAAAATTATGACTGCTCAAATTTCATTTAAAGAGCCTGAATGGTTAAAACAAATATATTAAGGGAATTAAAAAACTAGACAGGGTAGTGCCTATAGACCTATAATGCAGCATGGTGCTTCAAACTGTTCTAAGATACAGTGATTAGTTTTATCAGCTGTTTAATTTTTGGATATTGAATATCTTGTTCCTGGAATCATGAGAGAGGCTGGTTTTGTAAAGTACTTAACTGGTTATTCATATGAAACTGAGGCATTTCATTGTATTTTTTATTTTAACACGAATGGTGCAAGTAACAATGTGTTGCATCTTTAATGTACAATATCGCTGGGAGGTTTAGTTACCTTCACATCAAATGCTGTAAATCTCCTAACTACGCTTCAAGGCATAACTGAACTCGTTATTCCATATTTCAGGCCGTTCGTTGAAACATTATGGTGTCAATATAAATGATTTCGCGTGTAATGTTCTACTTAAAATCGTCCAATTTCCAAGGCTGTATAGCCTAGATCTTTTCCTTCAGATAAACCCACAGAAAAAGGGTCTGGTGAAGTCCAGTCCGGTTATCAAGGTTGCCATAAGTTCTTGGAGATGAGTCGGCTGTCAAAGAGAACTTGTATCAATGCCATAGACTCATGTGACGTTTGACAAGTGGCACTGTCTTGTTTAAATTACCCCTATCCCAGATCAATATAATCCACTTACAGAGTGAATTCTATAAAAATGCGCGTGTACTGTATGATGCTCACAGTTCCATCAACAAAAACTGGGCAGGCTATTCTCTCTTAGAATATTGCATTCCAAACTCTGACTTTCACCGGGTGCATAGATACTTCACCATTGACACGTGGATGCTGTGCGGTCTAAATTCGTGTGTTTTGTGAGTTTACATGGCCATGGCTTAATGACTCACGTGGTGACTCCGGCAGTACAGAGGAACGATACTTGTCAGCTTCAGGCACAAGAGTTCCGGTTGTTTCCAAATTGTGTATCAACTCCAGTATTATGTTCCTCTCCGGAGGATCAGGAACACCAAATTCCCTCTTGTACACTCTTTGCGTTGCTGTGACCGAGTTTGTTATCCATTGGGTTATCACTAGGAACAACCACTGCGGGTTTTGTACTGGATCTTCACAACTATATTGAATAAAACTAAGACAACAATGGAGAAATAAGTGGAAAATCTATAACAGTTGCTCTGCATCATCTCTTGACAAATAAATTAAACTCCTAGAGCTCCCACATATTTTGAAATCAAAACGGAGCCAATACATCTAGTTTTGTCTTATAAAAGGCAGATGAGCATGTTGTTTGACAGGGAAGGTTTAACAACCCCCCTCTCTATATATATAATTGTTTTTATATATGTGTGTGTTTTTTAGACAGTTCTAGTAGCTCGGAATGATCGGTCAGTAGGGTTTCTCAGAATCCTCCAGAGAAAAATAAATTAGGTGACGACTCCCATATACACATTGTTGATTCTGAGATCCACAGAGTTCTATTTATATCTTCAATTTTTGTATTATTTGGCATTATATAGTATAGGATATAATTTTTGCATTAATTTTGATGGGAAACTTTGCTTAGAAATTTTTCATAAGGCAACCAGGTCAATAGAAAAATGAACAGTAAATTTAAATGTCGCATAAGCTGTTCTGACCCTTTTAACAAATTAGCAGCTATTCCCATATGTTGTATGTACTTTTATGTTCCCTTTTAACATAACCGATGAAGCAGCCCCAAAGGTAGCCTATCTCTTAAACCTGAGATTAGCCAAGAATAAATAATTAATTTTAAGAATATTTCCTTTACTTTTGTTCCTAAATTAAAATCACACTTTCACTATAGTATCTTAAGTTATCTATAATACTTTTATATCTACGGTAAGTTGTTCTGTGTTAAATGTAAGCTAGTGTGTATTCGAAGTTCGCAATATAATTGGGTTAGTCGTAGGTCATCTCTATCAAAATATAGTCTTAATAGAAGACACAGCCATAATAATTATTTGAATAAGACTCAAGTCTTTCCCAGTCTCATCTTGGTTGGTTTAGTACAATAGCCCGAATAAAAAATATTTTAATTGAAATCATAAATTTCTGCCGATGGACATTTATTTATCATAAAACAAACTATTTGTACTGTAAGTAAATGTCTTTGAAAAGGTATCTTCAGAACACAATTTGAAGAAGGTTGTTAATGGTTTGACGTATGTGACGTGTGTTACATTACTTGTAAAATATACACATTCTACATTGGTGAAATATATGACTAGATGCACAATACCTTGATCAATACCTATTGACATTGTTCTACCTCACTGCTCAAGTTAACACTAAGGATCCCCTCACCCCTTTTTTAGCTTGCACACACATATTTAATGGATTTGATGAAACTGTACAGCCACACATTAATGTGAGAAACAAACGATCGTTTATCTCCAACGTTCAAGAAAGGTTTGTTTATGAACTTCCTCCATAGTCGGGATGCCGCTTACGGTATTTGGGATATCAGTCATATCCATCAACGTAGCTCTTTGAAAATTATTTGGATAGTTCTTGCTGCACGAAAGGAAACGATCGATTCAAAACTCCATCTGGGCCCTGTACCATATTCAAATTAACACTTACATGCAGCTGTATTTCAATGTTTGAATCCGGAATCTCAAAAATTATCACCGAATCTAAACTGTCGGGTTTGATTTTGTGTGAAAGCTTAACAGTGTATGCAATTGTGTTAGTTCTGGCTTTTGTAAATTTACAGATTACATTAAACATTTATTGCCTTTAACGTTACTGCTCGATGCCTTGAAGACAGCTTTATAACCTTTCTAAAGTAACAAAACATAGGTGTAATATAAATAAATATTGTGGAACTCCACACTGACTTTCTCGGTCCATTGTTTAAAAATTGAAATATGTATTAAAAACTCGTAATATATGATAAAGAAAATAATATACACTAGAAAACCCGTTGTACAAAGTTTGAAATCCCAACCACACATATCATTCTATTTACTAAATATCTAATATTTCTAGTACAAAAGATAAATGTGTTATAAACACAGGGATAGTCCAACATCCAAGGTAGATTATCAGTGTTTATGCGTACAACTATTGTGTTGCCTTTTTTGCTGCTAGTTTGTTGCTTGTTGATTTCAAAGCTGATCTCTCTATGATCTGTTTTTAATGTTTACTAAAAATATTGAAGAGAATTTTCAACGTTGGCCGGTAAGGTTACCAAGTTCCCTTGATCAATTGGTTTTAAGTTAGGAAGAATCTACGAGTGAGCCTCTGACTATAAGATTGTACCCTTCGACTATTTTGTATTTTAACTGGCATAATTCCAGGAGACCCACTGAATAAAAACAACAAATAAGTAAATAATCTTAATTATTGTCATTGAATTTATCACAGCCCTTAGTGGGAGTAAGCCGCTTAAACGATTGTGCTGAAACTTCACATGAGTAACTTAGGACGTATATAATACACTTTATATAATTTATTTAGCATAGGATATCAACATATAATTTTAACATTGAATACGTATCATAAAGTATATACCGTCTGAAGAACGTGTAGCTATAGTTCATCTTCGGTAGGAGGGTAGGCGACAGCTAGCAGATGGTTCTTTATTGCAAACACCCTTTGGAAGTATTACTCGAATCATTCTCTACAACACACATTGTAACACAATTTATTGATAAAATAGTATTAGTAATCAAATAATAACTATTATTTCAGAATAAGTTAGCATTATTTACTTTCAGCTAATGTTTACAATAAATAACTTTCTGTTAGCTGTCACATACATACACTTGTACCGACGATGAGATAATATATAAATATATTAATATATTACTCGTTAGGAAGAACTATCTTCTGCACGACGTCATAGAAAGAAAGGTTGAGGTAAAGAGGAACATAAGATGAAGGAAGAGTCAAATATTGGATGACTTGAAGGAAATAAGTAGATTCTTGATGCTAAAGATGGAGGAAGAGGATAGGGCGGGCTAAGTTCACTGAGAAAAACAATGGAGGGGTCGTAAGACAAACCACCTAATAATATTATAATCTATGTCAGGTCTATTTCAGACGGTGCTAGTCCTTACACATTTTTTTTTGCTATAATCTGTATTTATAAAGCTCAGTGTAAACAAAACAATCGTGTGTGTAAGTGGTAACGCCATCTTGTCCGCTCAGCCAGTAACAGAAGGCCATCACGTGACCGGGGGTATTTCCGTGCTAAGAGGTTGTGTTGTTTCCTAGCTTGGCGTGTTTTCTCGACATCCCGGTGAGAAATAACACAGCTGGAGAGACAGGAACAAATTGTTATTGCTTCTCTGATTCCTCGTCAAGTAGGGTCTGGAGTTTTCAATTGCACGAGGAGCTTGAGGCGGAGCTTTAAATTGAACCCTGGCTTAAAATTTACCGGGGGAAAGGGAGATTTTTTTACCTAATATGGAGTAAGCCTAGAAAGTATTCTACAAATGAAGACGCTACCTACTAACACTCATATAAAAGCAATAAAAATTAGATTGAATAGGGCGCAACATAAATAATATGTCTTATGATTATTTATTTTAATATTTTGCTTGCTGAGTAACTATATATAGAATTTATAATCTCAGTTAAGTAATGTTAAATAACATTAAGTTGAGCTATGTGTATAATATTAAACTTGTTTAAGAGTTACTATAGTTATAAGAAATTAACTAAAGCTCAACTAGTTTAATTAATGTTTATTTAGTTATGAAAATTAAGTGTTTTTTTAGCAGCGCGTCCCCCTACCTGTCAGGGACTTGGTACAAATTACACTAATTTTTCCAAGGGATTTAAGAGGTTTTATTTTTAAGAAGTATATTCACATTTTCATGTATGAAGTGTGTTAAATCATTTTAGAATAAACACCCTCAGTACACCTGACCAAGCTTCGAACCTTGATCTCCACGCAATCGGCATCTAGTCTAACATAAGAGTGGTGCGTTAGACCATGTGGTTCTAGCTATGTTATTTTAACTCTTGTTAACTAAAGATATGTTGAAACAATTTATTTATTAAAATTAATGTTTTATCAATGCATATTAGCTAAACGTAAAACGCTTTGAAACTTTTTTATCTCACTTGATTAGGGCTTTATGTTCTATTTGAAGAAGTAATTAGCTACTTTTACTACTATTTTATAATTTATTAAAAACATTGTAATTAAAATGGCCGCCCAAATAAATATACGTATGTGTATTTACATACTTTTTAATTTTAGGGAAATGTTATAAGTAAATAATTAGAGGAGTAATGAGTTTTCATTAATTAGGGTTAATTACTAATTTTAATTTAATTTTAAATATTAAGTTTGTGTCAATTTACCATGTACTTTTAAATAAATTGGATGTTGTGAAGTTATTCACTGTATTCATTATGGACAGTTATTTCCGGGAGGTTGGTACACAAATAGTTGTTTAATATGCGAGAGAAGTACTATAATATAGCTAACTACATTATTTATATAATCCTGTGTATGCAATTATTTACAAAACCAACAACTAGATATAGTATCCCATTTATGAACCAATTACCATACCATTTAACAGGATGGCTGTAAATACTATATGATTGGCAAAGAAAAACAAAAGCTTACCAAACCAAGCTGAGGAGTACATTGAACGTAATGTAATGTCATTTAATGTTTTGACATTTATTTATTATTTTTATGCTTTATTGTATTAAAATACGTATAATTAAGTACATTTTTATATTTATGTTTCTGTGTGCTTGCCTCTATGTTCAGACTTTATAGCCATCCCGTATGAAACTGCTTCTTCTGATGAAATACAAGACACATCTAGACTAGTGATCAGCTAGTTTGTCCCTGTTTAAACTCTGGGTTGTCGATCTTTCTTTCTTATCTGCAATTTGCATGCTCCTAGACCAGAAGGCACTTCGTCGACCCAAGAGTGTCTTAGTAAGCGAGGTGGTCGTTCAATAATTCCTAGTTGCAATGTTTCTGTATCTGTGCATTTCATATTTTAATTTCTTATTTGGATATGGTTATCACCTTTTGGCTACCAAACACACTTATAGGTCGTTATTTGTCTCAAACTCTACTATTTATTGTTTTTATGTTACTATATGAATCGTGTAGTAAGGTTAAAACAAATACATTCATAAATAGCTAATATTTGTACCTACATGTGTCTCGGTCAAGGATATTCAGGAATAACTTTATTTTATTTAATCCAATACACATCTTTAAGAAAATACGGATTTTTTTTTGTGGTACTGGTAGTAAGGTTTTATCGCTCTAAAAAATGAATCAGCTAACAACATAAATGACTATCTTAGACCAGTTAAAAACAGATTCTTAAACTTACTTGTCCACCAGGATCAGTAGGAAACTATTCACAAAGCAGTATAATTTCTACAGTCCTTGAATCCATCCAGTTTACTTATCAATGCACTTAATTTGTTAGGTAATTTTAACCCGCCTAAACTGTGTAGTGGGACCCGCTTGCAGGTGAACAGACTACGAATATTTATCCTAGAGGTGACTATAGTAATAGTTTGCGCTGTGAGAAACAGGTCGTGCTACCAAGAATAGCTATGATTCCATCAAGACCTGTCTTTCCAGTTTGAAAGCATGCAATTTCCCATCAAGATTTTCTTTGTGCTGAAAATCAATAAAGCTCATGAACAAACCGTGAAGGTGGCAGACTTTGATCTCCACGAGGATTGTTTCTCGCATGGACAACTATATATGGGGTGCTACCCTGCTAGCACTCTAAGAAATCTTTAACTTTTCCCTCCTGATAATAAAACTACTAGCTTCGTTTAAAAAGAAGCTTTGTGTAAAATTTTGTTCATTTAATCTTTCCATTAATTCAAATATTCTGTGTATTTAGTTATAAAACTAAAACATTAATCCTCCCTGTTGAATTTATTAAGTTTGCAGTTAGATATTTTATCACCTCCATCATGGTAGTTATTACCTAGTGTACTAAAAACCACGGCATCGGCCCACAAGCGAGCGATAGCAACACCACCTAGAGAGAACCCTGCTGTGACGTCACAGGTCTGCGGCCATGCAGGCTCCTTGTGCTTCAACAACGAAAAGTTGGTTTCGTCAATCAAATGTTATTTTATGTATTTATTATTGGGGACACTTTATGTTAAATTACTGTTTAAATATATTAAATTATTTATTTATATAACAATTAAACTGAAAATAAAATATATGAAACCATACATTTCCTGGGCAAACGTATTTAAATTACAATATATTGTTTGGGTAGAATATTCAGTAAGTATTTTTATTATATTTCTAATAAACTATATTAGGAGCAAATATTATTTTGATGAGCTTTATAATTAAAATATTTATCAAATATAAAATATTACTCGAGTAATGTATATTACTATGGAAGAAAGAATAAAGGCATTTAAGATATTCACATTAAATTAATTTGTTCGTAAATCCATTTATTAAATATAAATTAAATTCATATTTTAAGCACAGTATTTATAGTATGTGTGAAATTTTGGCATCTAATGCAACCATTTTTAGAAAAACCAAACGATGCTAAGATTTCATATTTGGAATATTATAACTACTTGAGGAGACTTATTAATTGAAATAAATATAATTTCAATGAACTTTCATTTTATTGCGTAAATATTTGACAAATAAATGCAATATTCAATTAATTATTTTGTATACTTTAACGTGTGTAATAAATAGGGAAAGCAACCGACTCCTTTTAACTTTATATTGGTGGTTCATTTACATTAATATTCTATCTGAAACTCATGAGCCAATACGAGCTGAGGTGCTACATATTTTGCCCCCGGATTTTGAAAATATATCTGATACAACCCCGAGATAGCAGAAACAGAACGGCCTGGTCAGAGTAAAGTAGACGACTCATCCCCTCATACTCCAAGTCCTTGAAACCATAAATCTGTCGCCAGTGTTTTTGGCGGGTTTGTACAGTTTATCGCTCTGACCCATCATCATCTCACCTGGCTCTCCAACGTTTTCAAGTCAGTGTAACAAATGCGACATTGATGAAAGGATTTTTTAAAGTGTGGCTGAGTCATTTAATGTCTTCAAGGATTTGTGAAAAGTAATAATAGTGGAAATAACATTTTTTTATTTTAAAAAATGACCCCACAAAAGCTTAAAGATGGCAATAAATATTCAAAGGCAATGAAACGCTTTTACGAAGACATTCAGAAAGCCCAAACCTTTAATAATTTGTTGTTGTGACTTCAAACCTATGATATTGATCTTAAATAATGTACTTTTTGGAAAACTCTTTTGAAATCTGAAACCAAATCTGAAACCTCCAACCTAGCACGTCATTATCTTACTACTGAGCTATCTAGGGCTAATCATGTGTTAAGGTCAATTATCGCTAATATTTGAAGGATTAGTCGGTAATGTTTGTGTAAAATCGTCGGCCATTAAATAACAATCCGAAACACACTCCATCGTTGATTCAGGATGGCTTTATGCTTCCGTTTGAAGCATTTTTATTAATTTAAATGGTTTCTTAAATATAATTTGTGTTAAATAATTAGTGTATACAATACAATACTACAGTAATTAAGGAGCCACGATCTGCCAGAGGTCTTTCACCAACTCTGCTTTAAGTATGACTGATAAGTACTTCTTAGCATTGTACAAATACTGGGTAGGCAGCTCACTGGTGAGGCTTTGGTGCGCCAAGCACAAGGGTCCGGGTTCGATTATCATGTACACTACAATAACCATTTTTCATCTATATTAAGAAAAAATGAAGTGTGCTCTTTTGAATGGATTTATCTGTTCTAACATATAAATCTCTTGAATTATTATACAATTATTATTTAGGCCTTTATAAATAAAACTCCGTCAATGCAGAATTATTTCATCTCTTAATGGTTCTATTCTCCATAATATATTTTATGCTCCCAGATTTCAATTTTAATGTAAGATCATATTTAACTTAGAATTAAAAAAATATATTTTATATAAATGAATAGTCCAAGACGCTGTAAATCACTTATTAAATATTTAGCAAAAAATAAATAAATTAGAAATTATTTTAAAATGACGTTAAAAAAAGAATACAGCGTGAGATGAAAGCCTATATTTAAGTTACGTTAATGTGTTAATACAATTGTGAATATGTTAAATAAACAAAGATAAATTACTGTTTAGTCACATTGGCCATGAGATGAAATTTGTAGGTTAATATATTAATATATAGTGCTACTTTTTACCTTCTTGCACCCCTCTAGCTGAGAAAAACTTTAACTGTCAAAAAAATCAAACTCGAGATTTTGTTATATGCCGACGTTTCATGACACACTTAATTCAATAAAGTGTGTTTTTGAAATAATGTCCGTCTGTATTTCTGACTAGGCCAATTTTGAGAAAACTTGGGATCTTGTGTTTTCATAAGCTTTCTCTGAGTTTATTTTAAATAATTCATCCAACTCACTGCTTCCCATAAAAACCATGATGCAGCATGGATCGAACCCAGGACCCCTTGATTTGTAGCTAGCAACTTTGATCTCTAAACCACAAAGCTGGTCACCCATTACGTTGTTATTTATTATCTGAGTGGGGAACTAAGAACTCTCGGATAGGGACGTTATTATTTAAATAGGCATATTTCTAAAACCGACATTTAAAGAGGTAAATATATGGGAAAATATTAGTATAAAATGTAATAATTTGTTTTTTGTCCATAGTTATTATAATCCTATAAAATTATGCCATGTATTTTCACTTTTATACCCTGATTAAGTATTTTTATCTTGAAAATGGTGATTATAATTTTTATTGAAGATTTATATAGCTCTTAATTTAAAATATTGACTAAACTAACCTTACCTTAACAAAACTAGCCTATTTTAAAATACCTAGTCTGACTAACTTAAACCCTAGTAATTAAGTGAACCTGCAAGACAATGGCGTAAGACTTACATAGAACTGGATAAAAGAATTGATAACATATTCGGGGAATTCAAAAAGACAAATAACTAGAAAATAAGTATGAAACACAGCAGTAAAACTAGTTCATTTCATGCTTTGCCTAAACCACTCTGGGATTATATAGAAAGCCAGGATTTCAAAAATTGCCGGTGACATATATATATTCTCAAGAAATTATGCATTTATACTTACATGAACAGTCTTAATTTCGTCTTAAAGTAAATATTAATAACTCATTCAGTACTCAATAGACAATGTCTATAGTCGAATAACTAGCTAAATTATTTACTTTAATATATTTATCAGTTAGGAATTTATTTTGCTCACTTTTTACAGATTTGAATATTTGAATAACTGAAAAATATGTATGGCGATATATAAACATTTTGGTCTGGTTCAGGTTATTTTTATATGTTCTTTGTAAGGTTATTCAAGGCAGTGTTAGAATATGACTAGTCTTTGCACTTGTTTGTTGATAGTAGCTCTGTTGTCGAATAAAGGCTAATGAGCAGGTGACGTGGCGTCGGTTTGTTCATGTCGATGTATCATGTTTCAATGAAATGGCAACACAAGTAATTTGAAGCCTATTCTCAGTACTTTATTTTTTAATATTCAAGCTATTATATGTGTTCCAGTCATCCATTCCGATGATTTAGTGTGAACTAGTAGTGTCTCTAGAGACTTTTTGAGATTATTTAGATTATATCAAATTACGCCATTAAAGATGCTCTTCCCCCTACACACGATACTTTTAAGAAATCATGTTTCAAAGGGTTAATCATTTATCCTCAAAAGTTTTAGTTTGTTCCGTTTATATACGTTTACAAAGTGAATGTTTAAAATAAGAGGAAAAACAAACAGTTAACCTCTTCCCCCCTTTTTACTTTCTTTCTATCTTACAGGTAGAGAAAGTATTGTGATCGTCAAAAAAATCGAACTCAATATTTTGATGAATCTCGAGGTCTAATGACCCCCCGAACCCTAAAAAGTGATATTTGCTATGCCGTCTGTCTGTGTGTCTGTTTAAACTTAAAATTAAGAGTACTTTAATAAAGAGTGATAAGAGAAAAAGTCGATTTTCTCAAACAACTCTCTCTACAACTTCTCTACAACTATTTAAGATTCAAAAAACTTATCATTGCAAAATTGTAGTACTATTAAAAATAAAAATAAACTTTTATTTGAAATATATATTTGTAAAACTAACATTCCCTGAGATATTTGCAAATATATTAATACAATTTTGTTAGCTTTAGTTGTAAAGAGATAATACTTAAGTATTAACGCGATAATTCTCCAATGCCACAGAGTAATTAAATATAGCCTAATTAAGTCTCTCAAAAAGTTTATGTTATTTTTCCTTAAACCTCTTAGGACAAATGTTTGTACAGCAATGATCTATCTCCATTTTAGACTCAATAGTCAATATTTACATTTTTTATTTCTCAAAATTTATAAATGAGGAATTTAATAGCAATGCGATGACCTGAAGATGTGTAACACCTGATAAAATGTCGTGAATTTTTAACCAGAAGTCTAAATATTAATATGCAGTGTTGACCCTAGTGGACCCAAAATCGATATCTGTCCAAACAAACAAATGAGGACATTAATTGTTTAAAAATAAAATTATAAAACTTAAAACCGGGACTTAAATAATGTTATACATAAGGATAGTGCAATTAATGCCTGGGTTTGCTCATGTATATTATCTAATTTCACATATACTACGTGTTTTGAATAAATATCTCCATTTTTAAACAATACAGTGAGAAAGTCCATGCGGAATTTCGTACCATTTATTTTTAATGTGTTGTTGGTGACCTGGTGGTCTAGGGGTAAGGTGTCAGACTTCTGTGCTGGCGGCCGGGGTTCAATCCCAGGTCCCGGCACCGATTTATCTGATTACCAAACCCTTCCTTCACCTCTGACAAGGCATCTTGTGAATGTGGGGAATGCCAGGCCTCCACCGTGGTTCGGATTCCACGTTAAACTGTAGGTCCTCCATTTCATCTCACAATCACCCTACCATTACACATTAGCGTAAGTGCGTATAAACCGAACGGGTAGTAATACGCGGTGCTAATAATAATAATAATAATAATTTTTAATGTATCTTCACCATCGTTAGTTTTTTATTTTTTCCAGATTGTTCATCAAATCTTTTCTCTATGTTTTGTGTTTGTTGCTACACAAACTTTAAGAGAAACTGTACCAATTGTTTACATATGATGAAACAACTTCGTGGTAGTCAAAACCCAGAAAATCTTATGATTTTAAGGTACTGTTGTTTGCTTTTAGTTTGTTTCATACAAGTTTCATTTGTTTTGTCTTAGAAGACTTATAATTAAACCATAATACATTCGCCATGTCAAAATCACGCTTTTCCACTTTAAATATGGAAACACATAATACACTTCATAATTTAAACTCGTTTATTGAGTATTGTTCCATGAAATGTTTTGTTTGTTCCAAATATGTTCTTGCACAAACGTTAATTGAATCTGCACAGTTTTTTTCACTGATAAAACTCCATATTCACTATAGTCACCTCTTTTAAATATATATATATATATATATTTACTGAAGTATTTTTTGCTTCGTTTGTTACAAAATATTTCATATATTTGTTTTGCAATATATTGTTAGAAAAGTTAGTATTTGAGATCAAATTACATGAATTACAACATGATGAAATGAACAAATTATTTGTAATTATATCAAAATGAAACGGATAAAACCCTAAAGAAACAGCAAGGAAATATGTAAGAAAATAAATTTGATACAATAAAAACATTTATTTTTAAATTGAATATAATCAGTTTTTGTCTCTTTATAAGACTGAGTACAGAATTCATTCCAATGAATACAAAACGATTGTAACTATAAACACCATGAAATTTTATATTGTGCTACCCAGCACTGGCGGGCCCTTGAACTAAGTGTCAATATAGTAAAGTATAATTTTTAGTGAAAGAAAGATTGAGAGTTGAATTCCGGTTGGATATAACGAAGGTCGTTTTACCTAAATGGTTTCCCACATTTCGTCCACAAAACTGCCGGTACATGTATTCTTAACTCTATGTACCACATTTCTAGTATACTAACATAATTAATATAAATGGGCTAGACTTATAGAACTAACGGATGGTAAGATATAGTGCTAAAATATTTAAATACAACTATATACATATTATATATATATCACTATATATTATACATATAGATAGGGGGCTTGAGAACTCATAGTCCAAACTGAACACACACACACATACATATATATATATATATATTGTTTGAACCAAAAACTATACAACATCCCAATACCCTTAGATTCAGCAAATTATGCTAATACCATAAAATTATGTCAAAGGCTTCGGCATATATCACTGGGAGGGTAAAGCTGTTTAAGCATGCATGTACAACAAGTTGCATAGGAGTTAGGTGCGTGATTCTGTAAATGTATTAATAGCAAGCACTTTCTGTGATGTATGATCGTTAATGATGACTCTAAGAACGTATTGACATTTCCAGATTGGCTTGTGTGTTGTTTATTATTGGTTCGTGATATGTTCTGCTGCCGTGCTCCAATATGTCGAGGTGTGTGCTCCGTGTAGGGCCGCGCGTCTAACTTCTATGCAACTTGTTGTACACGCATGCTTGAACAGCTTTATGATCATAAAGCAACTCATGATAAATTTCTGCGATGCTTGGAACCTTTTTAGAACGTTTAATCGTTTGTTTTCTAAAAAGTTAAACAGATTGTTCGTTGACAAGCCGATATAATGTTTGTGTTGGGGAACTAAATCATTAACCTCTCATGATTTGCGCTCACTGACGTGTTAAATAGGGATGTGCGTAGCTTAGAAATGTTGACATCAAAGGTCAGTCTCGCTCGCACCGACCTCTATACACACAATAACACTCGCATCTTCAAAACAGTTTAAACGAAAACAATATGTCGAATGTGGATATATAAAGAACATGTGGGAAATAGCCAATAACTGTGAGCTATCAAACATAATTTTTTAAACAGCTATTGACCTTATTTTATCATTGAGTAGAGTTTAAATGACATATTTTATAAATTGTAAGCATCGACAAAGTAATTTAGCTATTTTAGCATACAATATTTTATTGTGGGTTTGATTTTTACTTTTTAAACTTTCTCTTTACCTATATTCACTTAAAGGATAACTTAAAAAATTAAATTATTGTTATGTGAAAACAACATAAATATCTACGACTTCAGTTTGGTCTTTGACTAGCACCTTTCAAGCAGTGCTGCGACTTCACTTGGCATTTATAAAATTAACTTCGATTCCACCCCTAAATTGTTAAATAAAGGCATGACAAGTATACACATTTTTAAGGACAGCAAGGAATAATCTTGAAAGTTGATTAAGACGGATTTAAGTTAATTAGGGCACGTCAAATTTCTACTTAGCATAATTGGTTTTCGTAATTACAAGTTCCTAACACAGGTGAAACAACAAATAGCCCGCTAAAGTAATAAACTTCAAAACCAAATTTATTCTTTATTTTTATATAAAGATTAATTAAATTTCCCTATTCACTATAAATTTCAAAACTTTGTATACAAACTTAATCAGAACAAGATATCCTATAATATAAATAGAAAAATATCGTAATACTAACCGTTGTTAGATTATAATAAAATAATAATCTTTCAACAACATTTATATAAAGACTCAAGCTTACAAATTAATGTAAAACTACGACTAATTTTCAAGTTAATAAAGCTGTGTTTTGTTAACGAGTGGCTTCCTTGCATCCTACCAGTCTTTCTGCCTTAAAAACATATTTGATAAGTTCTTCAGAATGTAATTTTATTCATTATCCTGTGTGTTCCTCTCCTTTAGGAACAAATATAGTTCTCAGAACTAGAGTTAGATATCACGCTTCACATCAGTAAGGAACAACGGGTAGGATTAAAGTTTGTGTAATCTTATTTAAATATGTCGAGACAAAAGACGAGATGAGAAAAGCTTATAAACTGAATAATATCAAACATTGTCTGCATTAATTCTATATTTTACCTACTCTGGAATTCCATGCCCATCTGTTAGCTTGAAACGCATAGATCTGATCATTTCTAATCTAATTATTTTAAATACAGGTTTGACATAGACATGTTCAGGGTTGTATCCATATATTTACTCCTAAAATAAAAGTTATTCATTCCTATAACTTATCACTCCCGTCACATCCTCTGGATATGTCAACAGATGAGACACGCCATTTAATGTCATACCCCCAGTTCTTTCTTTCAAGGACCTAATTGCATATTCAAACACAAAGTTAAATAACAAGTAGAATATATAATCTCTTCGTTTGAGACCATTCTGAATTTCAAATGTGTCTGTTACTTAAGTTCATACACACAAGTTACTCAATGTTTCCCTCAAATGTATGTGAATAAAACAAACTAGTTTTTTGGTAATTTAAAATTAATTGTGAAAAATAAATGCCTTTTGATGGAACCGCATAACTTTTGGAAACCTATAGTCAATTTATAAACAGTGCTGTTGTATTCGCATTTTCCTTTTCCACCAGGATCTGTCTTATGTTGAAAATATCACTAGATATTCACTTTAACTCTGAACTGGCGAACACCAATTACATCATAAACATATGAAATAAACCAAGAGAGGCGTATATTAACAATACTCTGTACGCAATTAGAAGAAACAACATACCAATGTGATAATTATAATCGGTTTTATCAACTACTTTCCATATACGAACAATACTATACTCTTTCTATTTATGTGGAATAACTTATTTTTTTCCATCTTCAATAGCAAGATTTGTGGAGATTAAATGTTGGCCTCCAATAGACTTTCATCAATCCTACCATATTTGAATTAAAACTCAAAGCTTGTAACGTTTAATTCCTATATGTCTACTTCAATCTCATATATATGAGTTTTGTGAATCCAGTCCTACGTGAACTCGTTTTCTATTTTTTAATTTTAATTGATTAATCTATTAAGGACTCCAGAAAATACTTTTTTTGATTAACAACAATGTGACAGATACCTCTTTTAACTATAGCAATACAAAGTGATCATGATTGTCGATACAAATTTTTTAAATCGATCTAATATTACATAATAATCAACTTAGATGAGTTATATAGTATCATCTATTGAAACGTGCCATTAAGAGCCAATCTAAATACAGTATTAGTTGGGTAATACAGATCGAACTATTTGTTGACATGCTATACAGTTTTTGATACTATTCATTGAGAAACATTGGAAATAACCTAATTGTTTTGTAATATTCTTTAAAATGAGACAGCATATTATAATATTTTTTAAACAAAACTAAATATTATACTTACTATAACTTGGATGTTTTTAAATAAAGAATTCGGGAAACCACAATTTAATATGTTTTGTGTTTTGAGCATAATTGTGTATATAGTTTACGGTTAGTCGGTCATGAGATGGAATTTTGAGTGAACATCTTTTCCTTAATAAAAAATAGCAATTTTCGATTTCATGTAACAAACATGATTTTTCTCTTTTTAAAGGTAAGAATGATGTCAAACGAAGTAACGATACCTTGACAGGAGTATTGAAGGACCAATAAGAGACAACGTGGATATATGCTCGGATACAAAAGGTCGAGGTGACTGTAAAACGTGAGTAGAAACATTAATATCTTAAGTTCTTAAGTCAAATATTATAGCTAGATTAATATTTTTTAATTTTAGACTCACCAATACCAAAAATAATAACAATTGTAGTAACATTACTTAGTTTTATACTTAATAATGTTTTTATTACTATAAATTGAGATTATAAAATGTATTATTAGTATACTGATTTACGACCTTGTGTTTGGTAAATATAATTGTAATTATAATGTTGAGTAATCATCTCAGGAACGTTGTTTGCTGTACGCTAGCCCAGTCACACAAGGAAAATTAGTGAACAGTAGACCCAACATTTTGAAACTTGGTATACGGTTTCATTTTGGTATTCATTAAAGCAACTAAATGTCCTAATATATACAGTACCTGGTGAGCTAACGGCGCCATATTGAAAAATATTTCCAATCTTTAAGTTTTACACATATATTTGGACAATTGGAAACTTTATCGAGATGAAGATGGTTATACAAAAGAAAGATAGTACAATCACCCACAAAAAGGCTTGTTATATATTTTTATAGGATCTGCGGTTTAACAAGTATATTTCTGTAAATATACAGTGAAACCTAGAGACATACAGAAACCTGTCTCGATGAACTCCACGCTCATTTTGAAAGTTTCTTCTAAATTGTAAGAAATTAAATAGGTTAAATTTATAATCACTTAACCAAAGATAAAATAACGAAATAAATAATTGCATTGCCAGTCTTCGTATTGTAGAAAATTTTATAATCAATTTTAGTGTATTTAAAAAAAGGGGGGATATTAAAAGGCCATCTAGGTATTATTTAACTTTATGTCCAGTGACGTCTTTAAAGAAGTAGAAAATAAAATAATTTATGAAAGAATAGAGGACTAGCTCTTATTCAATATGGATACAATACTTTGGTTTCAAAAACAACATTTACATTTACCAACAGAACAATTAGTATCCCTGAGTAAAGATTAAAAAATAATAATACACAAAATTGATTACAAGACTTTCTCAGGACCTTTGTGTCTTGTTTGGAAATAATATTACTTTATTGTACCTAGTTAACAATGGACTAATGCGTACAACAATACCGGCCTCCAAGGTCAGCAGCCCTGGGAACTGATTACAGCTGAGACATCGCTAAATATGTTTTTTAAAGTAATAATAACATGGTGGATAACTATGAATGATGGCGATATTAATAAAATTACTAACAATGGAGTTTTTACTTTGAAAAAGTATTTTTTTACTTTATTAGATAATTATCAATCTAATATTTTATTCTGCCTAACAGATATCTGCTAAATTATAAATTTAAAATACAATTTATAATTCCAATAACAATAGTAATTTGAGGTATTACATACAAATATTAATCCCAGTATTTTCTCGATAATTGTTGAAATAATAATAAAATATATATTATGATTTCTTGAAACATATAATTACTAGAATTTAATTATAAGGTTAATTGTTAAAGTAAATGAATAATAGAATAAAAAACATTGCATTCAAATCGAGGAAATGACTCCATCCAAAAGATTATTCCCAAAGTCATTGTTGAAAAAAAGTCAACTTGAGACAAAATATATACAGTAAGCCCTTGATTTTATGGATTAATTGGGGGCAAACCTGTCCGTAAAATCATAAATTCCGTAAAATTGGGGTGAAAAATTTAGTGAGATGAGAATTACAAGTCCAAATTATTTTTTGCGTTAATAATGCATTTTCATTACAATGAGGTAAGTTAAATTAAGTTAATAATACACATTCAAATTAGCAGCGCAGTCTGTCTTTGCATTTAATTTTACTTCGAAGCAAACAAAACATTAACTTTAACAAATTTGTCATCATTTTCTTCTTTAACTGAGTGAAACAAACACATCCATATTTGGTTGTTTGTATTTGTAATGCTGTTTTCGAACCACAACATCCCGTAGTCGTATTACATGTTGGTAATAAGGCTGCATTTCCATGTCTGGAGTCACATTCAGATAGTGCTTCTCTAACTTCAGAAAGCTTATGAGTCTCTCTTGTACAATCTTCATCTTCAGGTCTTGTAGCAGCTCTTATATCTTCTGCAATCTCTTCCTCTGTCATTGCGTAGTGTCCAGAAACCCCTTCGTCTGCCTCCAGCCACTCTTGGATTGGTTCTGCAGTTGGACCCATTTCCCCTTACATCAACAACTGCTATTCAAAATCTTGTCTTTCCAATCCTTCCAAATCTATTTCACCATCTCTCTCTGACAGAATACTCTTCCATGTGTTAGAAAGTGTCGTGTTCTCGGTATTTGGTCAGGTATCGCTCCAATTTAATATGGCCGCTTTAATGGTATAGCTACTTATCTTACGTGGTGTCCTCTTACCCCTAGTATCCTCCAGCACGTCAGCAGGCTGTTCAAGCACCCACATGACTTCTTATAAGAACTTCCTCCTGTAAAAACGCTACAGAACATTATAACCCCTTCATACATAGGCTAGATAAGTGAAGAAGAGCTAGGATGTAAAGCCTCTGACTTGATTTTTCCATCACAGCTTCAAAGTATCTCGCAGCTTGGATGTGATGGAGCATTATCCAAAAGTAATACAGCCTTGACTTCTTCCTGTGGGATCATAAACACTTATGTTTAGTATCGTCTAAATGCAGGTACAAAGTGGAGGTTAAACCAATCCTTGAATATTTCTTGAGTGAACCAGTCCTTTGTAGAACTGTAGTACAGCACAGGCAAGTCATCCAAAATATCCTTCAGAACTCGTGTTCGTTTGGATTTGCCAACTACAACTGTATTTAATTGGCGACTACCGTCTGCATTGGCACAAACAAGAACAGAAAACCTCTCTTTGACTAGTTATATTCTTGGAACATGTCTAAAAGCTTGTGTATTTTCAAGAAAACACTTTTATCTTAATTGCACAGCTGAGATAACATAAGTCCTGTTTCATTTATAACTCGATTAAACTTTTCAATGAATTGCTACACATTACCAAAATCAGCTCTCAATGATTCATCATATGTTTTCCGATTTGTGATGTTATGTCTCTTAAAAAATACCACAAACATCAACTGATAACCGTCAATCCTATTACACTAGAATGTTTATCTAACCTTTCAGCTGCAGCTTGAGTTTCAACACCCCGCATACAGACACCACTTGCTATCTGTTGCACATACCATTTATAAATTGCTTCTTCTAATTCTCTCTCGTTTGGTAATTTCAGTTTTTTTTTATCAATCCCACTGTTTGAATGTGTTACATCATATTTTACAGTAAGCCGTTTCACCTTTCCCATAAGCTTTTTTTTTAAAAGTAGAACACAGTTTGCTTTGCAATTGAAAATAGTTGCAAATATTATCCACTAATACCCTACTTTCTATTTTTTCAATAATATTTAGTTTGTTATTTACACTAAGAGAGGTTCTTTTTTTTTTGGTGGAGCCATTTTAAACACGCACAGTTAGGTACATATATGGAAATAAATACTACAATATATAACACGTCTCAAAGTACTGTACACGAAACAAGCCTAATGATCCAGGAATGAATACTATACTCATTTGCAGAACAACTTAATGCTACAACTCGTACATTTCTGAAACCAAATGAAACCGGTTTTGAGTGGTGTAAAATAGACGGCGCCAATAAAAAGGTGAGTCATGCCCTTCCCTTTTCACAACCCCGGATTTGACGCACTTGTCGAACAATGTCCGTAATATTGCAAATTACAAGCTCTGTACATTAAATCCGATGTCCGTAAAAATTTGTTTGTTGATATAACCTCAAAACATATTCTGGGAGGTCGTCGTTGAAAGTTTGAGTTAGTACAAAACTCACCAAAAATACAAGAATCGTCGTTGCAAAGGTCTATTAATGGTATACATTTGTTGTAGCGTCTATGGTAGTAATTTTTATGAATATTTGAAAGATTATTTTTAACCCAACTGTTAAACTTTTAAACTTTACGACACTGAAAATAATATATTATGTCATCCCATCGTCATCTCCAAGACTCCAGTTCCACTTCTTTCTTCCAATTTTCGCCTCTCAGAATTTCTCGTCGAGGCCCCAAAAACCTCGGGGATATCGTGGTATTAAGGGTCGAAATTTGACATATTCTTTTTAATTTGATCATTGTTTGTAAACAAACTTCTATTTTATTCACGGGCCTTTTAAAATTAAAATGTACGAGATCGAATTAAGTGGCTGTGTCGTCATATCCCCAACCCTCCCTCCCAGAAAGCAGTCAATTTCCCTATTCTTCGTGTCGCGTTGGCCATTAAGATTCTCGTGGAACCTCGTAGAAGACGTTAAAAATAAAATTATACTTTATCAATTGTGTTTTAAAATGTGGACGGAATATTTTGACTAAATCCAAGTAAATAAGTATGTTACTTGTTCTGTTAAAAGTAATTATATAAATTACATGGTATTTCCTTTGACGCAATGCAATGTCAGTTGAAAACAATAAGATTAAAAAGGAATACAACGCGAATTAATTAAATGTAATATGAGATCTAGTCACATGGCGGGCTAGTCACGTCAATGTACTGTACATAAACACCTAAGAATAAATTCAAAGTAAATAAAATATAAATCAACAAAACTAAAATTTAATACAGTAATGAAATATGTAGCTAGTCGGTGAAATGCTCGTCCTTGCTTGCCACTTGATATTATTCTCGCCAACAGAGAGTAAGGGAAATGATTATGATCATGAATGTCTTTGTGTATGGTCAATGGAATGATGAAATTACCGTCCTCGTAATCCAGTCTTTCCAGTCACTCTAGACAGCATTTCACGCTAAGGCAAGAAACTCAATGAAAACTCCCACAGCTAAAAGAGCATATTTTATGTGCAGCTTTTCTGCACCTACAGGACAGTGTAGATTATTTATTGCAATTGTACGAAATCATTGATAGAAAATAATCCGCGGCAGCTCCGTGACTCGTCTGTACTGGTAATAATCCTCTTTCACCCCCAAATTACAAGGAATTTTTCATGGCCGAAACACTTTTTTACCAGGTAGTATACTCGTATATTTTGTGCAGGGGCTCATTTGTACAATCATTTTTTTGTGTATATCACAATGGAAATCATGATTTGTGTATAAGTTGTGTATAAATAGATAAAATATTTGTAATTAGTTAAAAGTAATAACTAGTATTTATTTGAGTGTTTTTTGGTGCAAGAAATAGATAAAGAGCTGGAAGAGGGGTCGTTTTAAAGTTCTCATCATGATTCGAAGGGGTAAAATAAACGTTTTGATTCAAATTATACATAAAAAGATCCATGTAAAGTTTACAGCCTTTGACGAGTAAACTTTTAGCTAGAAAGTCGAGTGAATGCTTTTTATAGATATCTTTACCCAATAAAGATTTTGGATTATTTTTTAGTCTGCAGGAATCGCTGCAATGGTCCACTATTTCCATATATAATTTAATAAGCTCATTTCCGGTAATAGAAATTACGAGGAAATGACTGAACTGATTTTGACAAACGACCATTCATTTTAACGGCTAGGAGTCCAGAATATCGGGAAAAATAGTAGTTTTTCACGAAATACCCGATTTTAACAGATATTTTTCTGTTTTTAATTTTTCTTTATTTGCTACATGGCTGTAAATCTCTAAATAAAATATATATCTTTGGATGGAAAATAATTCAATATTTATTTGTTGGTCCGAACACGTCACAATTTTGTCTTTGGATAAATATTCCTCTTTGTATGCTGGTCATGGCACATCTAAATTGAGATGCCTAAACTGCGGAAACATATATAATTTTTTAATGCTGTTATCGTTAATTATCATTTAAATAAATAATATTGAGCATAATTCTAAAATTGAAATATTAAGTTGTTAATTTCGTGAAAATATTGTCTACGTTTTGTTTCGTGAATGATAAAATGTTTGAATATTTTTAGGTATGTATTGTAAGCTCAAAAACGATAAAATTATCTATAACTATGTTAAAAAATTGCCATTTTAACTATCTAAGTATGTGGTTTGGTGTTCTTTTTTTTTCTTCAAATAATGGGGTTTGATTTTCATTTTAGCTAATAATAACAGATTAAAAATACATTAGCTAAGCTATGTTTTAATTTTACCGCTTAGTTTTGAGAATATCAGATCTAAAAGTAATATTTTGTGTTCCGCATCTATCTTTTTAAATTATTACAAATATAATAAGTACAGTTATATTTACATTTTCATATCTAATTATGAGGGAATGATATTTAAAAGTACTGTAATGTTTAAGTACCACATCTATATCTTCATATTCTCTCTCCTTATCGGACTCTCTCACACTCTTTCCCTTCACACGATAACACACACACACACACACACACTATAAAACTGTCTCGCTTAAATAATATTTTCTCTCTCACACACACACATACTCTCTACCCTAACATACAAACTTTATCACACAATTTATCTCACATTATCTTTATTATACTCTATCAAGTTCTCTCTCAAACATTCTTTCTCTCACGAACGTTATAACTCTTTAACGATCTATTACAAACGCTCTTTCTCTCAAAATTTCTCTCTCAAACCTACTCACTTTCTCAAATTCACTCTCTTAATTTCACTCTCTAACTCTTTCCCAATCTAATTTTCTCTCACAAAACTAATCTTTCCCTCTCATATTTTCTCTCTCAAACTATTTTTAAGACGCCCTCATATTTTCTCTTTTTTTCACACAATATCTCTTCTAAAATTGTATACTCTCTCTAACACACACACACATACACTTTATCACGCAATCTCCCATTAATATTATCATTCTCACTTTATTCTCACATACTATTTCACTCACACAAACTCTTTCTCATCCTACACACTCTCCTTTTTTCTTCTCCCAGTATTTATCTTTCTAACAAACCACATACTCACATTATCACTCACTCACACTCACTCGATCTCTATATCTACTGCTTATTCTCTCTCTCTTACACTAACTTTCTCACACTTTCATTTTCACATTCACCCACACACTTACATTCAATACTCAAATATTTAGACTCTCATTTTCATCAGCACATTTTATCATTCCCTCTTACATATATCTTGAAATATACTATTTTATAAGTCCGTTTCCAGTAATAGAAATTATATGGAAATGACTGAACAGATTTTGACAATTGAATACTAATTTTAAAGATCAGGGAATCAGGATGCAGGTAAAAATGGTGGCTTAAAACTAAAACCCAAATTTCCTAGTGAGCTTACCATCTTTTAATTCTGTTTGGTCAGTGATTCATCTGTACAATCATTCTTTGTTTACATGGCCATGAAAAACAAGATTTGCTTATAGCTGAATATTGGTAAATAAAATATCCGTGATTGTTTAAAAATAATATCACCTCATTCGTTACTTGAGTGGTTTGGTGCAACGAATAGATAAAGATCTGGGAGAGGATTCATTTTAAAGTTCTCATCGAGGCGTGAAGGGGGAAAATATACGTTTTTATTCAAATTATACACTGGAAACTAAATATATAAGTAAAGTTGATAGCCTTTGATGAGTAAGCATTTAACTAAAAAGTGCGTGAGTTTTTATTATATGGATCCTTTCTCAATAAAACATAGGGGTGTGTCTTCAAGTATATTTTAATAAGGCTCAGACTCTTAAGGAAACATAGGGGTGTGTCTTCAAGTATATTTTATTAGGCTCAGACTCTTAAGGAAACATATGGGTGTATTATACATATTTACTATCACGACGATTAAAATAGTGTGATCACTGGTTTGTGATGCTAGAAGGTGGCCAATATCCAATATTGGTTCGTTATGTGCGGTTGAGTGTTGAATGACTTAATTTCTGTAGATATTGACAGCCACGGAGGAGAGTCAAACTTAAGATCAAAGATAAATTTCAAAATTGAGCTTAAAGAGAAATTAACGAGATTACGTACTTTATTTGGGTTACTCCAGGTACTCTTAAATTGCTAGTTAACAATAAAACTGATTTTAAATTAATTTTGACTTAATATAAATTCAAAACTAACTAATTCTATCAAAGTGCATGCGCTGTACAACTAGACACAGGTGACAAATGTGTTCACTGTTTTGAGGTGATTTAAATGGAAAGTAAGTGTAAAATTTATTGTTGATTGGTCTAATACTTACCAATGATTAGATAATATCAATCGTGAAAGTAATCAAATTGATCTGTTGATCAACTCAAAAATGAATAATTAACATAAAAAGCGGTTGGTTATAGTCAGAGCTACAAAGCGCTATGAGTTAACACACATTTCTGTGACCGTATGAACTGCGGCGCCCCTCAGGCAGATTCTGGTCTCAATCATTGGTGAATGTGTGAACCAGGCTTTAGGGTGAAGTTTAAGTAGCAGACCCGACCAAGCTTTCACCAGAATAGAAGATTTAATAGCCACGTAGGGGGAAAAAACATATTCAGCGCGTGAAACCAGTATACACAATACTCAATATAATTACGGTAATGAGGTAGGGATAGGTAGACAGGTAGAATTTATTGGAAATATACCGGAATTAGCGTTGGAAACAACACAGGAACAACGATTCTTGTTAGACATTTAAAAGCTACCACTTCCCCGAGCCATACATTAAAACACGTGACTACCGAGGTGAGTTATTAGAGATAAATTTACAAGAACTATTTATAAGTGAAGTAAGAGTTTGATATAATTTAACGATTAAATATATTAATTTTTTTTCTCAGGCAAATACACAATATTTTTCCTAATGCAAAGGTTTTTTTTTAATATTGCACTTTAAAAGCGTTATGTTTCCAAACAATAAACCATTTATCATTTTGGATGCGAGTTTAATATTTTTACTAGGCCCATTAATCCCAGGTGTCATATAGTTGGGTGTTTAGATTAAGTGTGAGCTTATATCTATGTCATGGGCTGATATTAAGAGATTTATTGAACACGCTCGGAAAATCAATATTAGACTAATCCGTGTAACAGCGGAGAGACTATCATTCATGAAAATAATAGCTTTAATAAGTTTTATTTTAAAAGGGCTTAATAACGATTTTTCTCATATACATTGCTACATTTTTTTTTCGTTAGCTTAAATACTTGGGTGTAGGAGTTTTTTAAATTAGAAGTTCATGAGTAATATAGACTTTATTAAATTACTGAATAGATTCACTTATTGGACAATAAACCAAATAATTACCGGGGTTTTCTAACGCACTCTTAAAAACAATTAAATAAATTACCCTACTCAATTTTTTTAAAAACAAAACTTGTTTCATAAAATTAAGTTACCCTGCAGAGTGTTTTTTAAATAAAACTTGTCTTATCATTTAGGGATTTATTATATTTAATAAGAACAAAATTGAGATCAACAATAATTGGTGAATATCTTTAAAAGGTATATAATATCCTTACTTTTGTAATATCATCTCCTATAGTTAATAATTATATGATAATAATAAATAATAATTTAGTTTATAAGTTGGAAACAAAACCATACAAATGTATCAATTGATTCTAATATTTCGTTGTCTATACACAAAATGGATATCCGAATTTAATTACATTACTTTAGTAGCTAAAAGGAATGTAAAATAAAGAATAAATGCACCCACATTGGCTAGAAATAAGAGTTGGAATCAATCTAATTAAAAAAAACACTCTCAATTATCAATTACACATGGCTATTTTACCAACTCTTATAGTTCCGGTGGACAAGATTAAAGTAAGCTACACCGAGTCTTCATGATCACCGTGCGTAGGCATACTATTCGAGGAGAAGACCCATATTTCAACTAACACTTTCATTTTCACCTGTAACTACTGAACTATTAGCAGAAAAGTTGTTGTAAAAATATACATGTATAGCTGAAAGGATCTTACATCGAACCTGTGTACTTAAATGTTATAAAAATAAAACTTTTTTTTTGTAAATGTGGTCACAATTCATTATTTTGAAAATGTGGTCTAAATTTCGACTATCGGCTATATATCAGGAAATAAAAGAAAAAGAATAAAATGATGGTATTTCAATGTATTATTACATAATACTATAAACATTTTTTTAAGGTAAGCTTACTTGCATATTACTCCTATTTTTAATGGAAAATTCAATAATTCATTCCTCATTTACCAAAATCACATATATAAATGTCTTTGTCGGTGCCAGCACATGCGTTATTTGCCCAAAGGTGGCACATAACATACATTACCCAGAACTCTCCTATGTGGTCATCGGAAAACACTCCTTGGCAAAAAAATACAGGCATCTTCATCATCTAGCATTTTTCACCAACAGGAAACTCCAAATCACTCATGTTGTCGCTGAGAATATTTTCGGCACCATCATAATTTTCCTAAGAACTGCCTTATCAAGTGTCTTCTTTGGCTCACCTTTAGATATTTTCTTTTTCTCTTCTTTTGGTTTCCGAAGTATTCCCCAAAAATTTAATTTCTTTTTGACGACATTTTTTGCGTTGTCAGCAGAATCTTTTAATGATTTAACAAGGGCTTCTTTCTAGGGGGTTCCAGTGATCACGCAAACTCTTACAGCCTTGCAGCATCTGTTGCTCACTTTTGGTTTTTTTGATGGAACGGACGATCTCATACGGACTGACATGTTTCAGACAGCTTGAAATGCTGGGTTGAGGATCCTCGGCAGGACTTACAGGATGATCTGCTAGCAAAGACTCACGTGGCTTAGGTGCAGGAAGTTGGTTGTCAGAGGGAGATTTCACTTGATTATTTTCATGTGGCGTCACCTGAGGACTGCAGGGTTTCGTCGATTCCTGTGACGAAGCCAGAAAATCAGAGTAGGTGAAAAGGTTTTTATTCATTGGGAAAATACCTGTTTTTCTGAAACCGTTCATGGCGATCTCTCCTGTTTGCACATTTAAATATGCTTTTCCAAATAGCTCCATCATGTCATATGGAGACCACGGCCTGTCTGAATTAAGAAGCCTCTGTCTTATTTATTAACTGTAGTGTGTCTTCAGGGGTCCAATTAAGGTTTTGTCCAGAGGCTCAAACCTGTGCGAGCAGTGTGGTGGCAATGAAACAACTGTCACATGATTGCTTCGTGCCAATTCAATCACATCTACATTACGTACATGGATGTAGTGTCCATCTAAGATTAGGAGAACTGGAGAGTCCTCAGATGGGTTCACTTTTTCCACGGAATGCTGGAACCATTCCGGGTCAAAATGTTGGTTTGAACCCAACCTGATGGGTGTGCAGCTCCAACCGATCCCGCGGGAGCCCCTCTCATTAGTTGGTCAGTCATGTTCCTTCTGGAAAAATAATATTAAAGGAGGAGCATTATGCCCAGAGGCACTCATGCATGCTATCAATGTGACCGTCGCTCCTCGCTCTGCAGATGTGAGGGCAGCAATTTGACGTTTACCTTTCCTTACAATTACTTGCGGAATTTTACTCTGTACAACGGTCAGGCCGGTTTCATCCACATTGTATATTCGATCAGCTGGATACATGTGTTTAAATTAGGCCTATTCTAGTAATTGTAAAAAAGCGTCGTCATTTTCTTTTTTGAATCCTAAGGCGCAAGAAAAAGAAGTCCCACATGGTTTACGCAGAGACAGCGTATTATTGTGACGCTCTAGGAAGAGATCAATCCAAGCGCGGCCTGATTGACCTTGCTTGAAAGGGGGATCAATGCCGTTTTTAGTAGCAAGTTGGAATGCCATACGTTGAAGGTCACCTAGGTTAAACCCATAAAACTTAACTTCCATATGAATTAAATAATCAACTAGTTGTTTTTCGAGATCATCTCCTAGTATTAACTTCTCTCCTACCTTAGCTGTCACTAATTTAGAAGGTGATACGTCAACCTTTTTGCTAATATCGTGCAATGTACAACGAGGTACGTTGAAAGTTTTAGATGCTTTAAGGGTAACCATATTTTTTCCCATAACTGTATGGATTGCTTTTGCCATGTCCTCTTCACCCCATTGACGTATTTTATTCTTAGGAACATATTTGAGATTCTTTCTGGGCATTCTGAAACAAAAACAGTGAGTATTAGCCTCCTTGGGGGCTTTGCTACTAAGTTCAACCACTAGCGGTAGTCGTAATTTAGACCACTGCATGGTTAAAACTTTGAGGTTACGTATGAACTAGAACGAGAGGCAATCGATTGAACTAAAAGATAATTTAGAAGCCCATAAAGTACCTAACACGATGCTTTAACGGCCTTACAGCTAATACTAAAACACTACGAGTAAAAAGATCAAGAACACATACCTGAAAAGTTTTGAAATCGCCGAAAGTGAAGTTTTGATTAGTGCACTGTCAGGGTTGTGCTAGCGGAACTGCGGTTTACACAAAACAACAACAGAGTAATGGATTGCTGTTTACTATTTTTGCCGTATGGCTGTAACACCTCGAAGTATGTCAAACCCTGCTAGTCGGACTTTAGACTCTGGTCGAAATTTGGACCTTCTCCTCTATTATTAAACTACTGTATATTCTTTCCTCTCATATTTGAGAGTTTGTTACTAGAATATTTATGAATCGTAACAAAACTTATCATTTAAGTTATGCCATTCATATTGATAGTAGGGCTAACTTATTTCATGATTTTAAAAACAATTATTTTTAAATCAGCATATTTTTTATAATTTGAAATAATTGTGTTTTTGATGGAAATATATAGCAACCTGGCTTTTTCGCAAAAGCTAGTATGTATAATAGATACAACATTTCAAACAAATATTTTTAATACTAAAACATTTAATTCATTATTTTTATAATTTTTTTCATATTTCTTTTGCATTTTATCTTGCTTTCTTCTCTATTTTCATCCTACTGTGGTGGATTTTTAAATATTCCGACCATAATTATTTGTGAGTCATCTCCCCACACGACTCAATATGCTCAGCCTGCACATACAAAATGTCAACATTATTGTTGTATAAATAAATAGAGGGAGAGAAAAAGAGAGGGAGAGTAATGTAAGCTCATATTGTACTAAACTAAGGATACAAGATGAGGCAGGAAAATATTTATAAATATA
>CABFOV010005805.1:0-10097 GCA_902141375.1 Timema poppense
TCTACATGACATAGCTATGTATACATATAATAATGGTAGTACTGAAAGATTTTTATTTTTTGATACTTCAAAATATGTTTGTATATTTTGTGATACTTAATGAAACTATACATCTCAATAACAGGAGTTTTAGTATTAATTTAAATAAAAAATTCACAGCATTGTGAAAATAAATCTCAAGTACACCCGAAAAAGTTCCAGGATATTAAATAACACCAGTGGTGACTTGTGGGTTGATGTCGAGGTAGGTCAGAACTAAAGAAACTGTAGCTCTAGTGATAAACTGTTTCTTCCTCGTTGTTCTCAGTTTAACTAACCACACACAATAATGTCATTAATGAATTTGTATTAGCTTTAAATGGAAACTTTAATATTAAATGTATTCCAATACAGTCTCGAAAAGCCTGGTGTGTTCTAGAAACCACCCAAGAGTCTCCACAGTAACATTTAAATTTATTAATATTATTACTAGGTGTTCTGTCTTACGACAAGACCGTTCCTTCTGCCAGTGAACTTAGAACGCCAATACACTCTGTCCTCTGACATCTCCTCCTTCACCTCCCAGAATTTTCTTCTTTCTTTCAAGCTATCCAATATTTGAATCCTCCTTATTCCTAAGCGTCTCTTTCCTTCAACATTTCCTTCTATGACATCGTGCAGAAGATCGTTATTCATAAGGATGTGTCCGATCCAGTTTGCTTTGTACCAAATAATCACATTCAAAATGGTTCTCTTTTCACCCTCTCTTCTTAGGACTTGTTAATTTGTCATCCTGCCTGTCCACCTGATCTTCTCAAGTCTACTCCAGCTCCACATTTCATTGCTCTTCAAATATTTCTTTTCCATCTTCCTGAGAGTCCAAGTTTCTGCTCCATGCAGAGTGAAACACTATTTGCCTGCGAGTGGCAAGACATGGGCGTGCACAATTATTTCACCCCCAAATGGTACACCTAGAAATAAAATCAATAAACATCGTAAATATTGTAAGAGTAGCACATGCATTACTGTATGAATCCATCAATATATCGCTATTTACGAGTAAATTATTATGATAAACCAAACCTATATTCATTTCTTAATAACTTTCATCCTGTGCCATATAGTGAAGAAAAAGATACTTATAATTTCTCAATGTCTTGTGTTAGCTAGTAGATTTAAGTATTAAAAAATTGTAGCTAATCTTATGAGAAAATTGACCCACCTGCTCCATTATAAGGATCAATGCAGTAGAAAGCGACCCAACTCCACAGTATGGTGGATCAATGCTAAACCTCCCAAATAATATTACCAGATCCGCCATTAATCAACGCTATTCTATTGAAAGAAAGTGACCCACGGGCTCTATGGAAAGGATCAATATGGGATAAAAAGGCCCAACCTCGCAGTGGGAGGATCAATGCTAAAACTCGAAGGAATTGTGAACCCCCAAAATAATATTTCCCGATCCCCACTGTTCAATGCTATCCTTATGGGAGAAAGTAACCCACCTCCCCAGTTAAAAGAAACAATGTGGGAGAAGGTTACCCAACTTCGCAATGTGGATGATCAATGTTATTCTTATGGGAGAAAGTGATCCACCTCATTCATGGAGGTGGATCATCTTGTTAACCTAATGGGATAAAGTGATCCACCTCATTCAAGGAGATGGATCAATGCTAACCTATGGGAGAAAGTGAGCCAGAACTGTCATTTTAACCACGGATGCCATCTGTTTATAGTAATAAACAGTGTCTATAAATAAAATTTAATCAAAATTGTTAGAGCGAATTTTGAGAAAATCGATTTTTTTTATTTTTAGCCCTTCAGTAAACCAGGTACCCTTGAATTTAGGTCTTCGGTCCTGACACAGATTTATCTGATTACCAAACCCTTCCTTCACCTCTGGCAAGATATCTTGTGAATGTGGGGAATGCCAGGCCTTCACCGTGGTTCGGATTCCACGTTAAACTGTAGGTCCTCCATTTCATCTCCCAATCACCCTACCACTACACATTAGCGTAAGTGCGTATAGCCCGAACGGGTAGTAAGACGCGGTGCTAATAATAATAATAATAATAATAATTATTGAATTTAGGGTTGGACATTTAATTGCACAAATCCCTCGGGGGAACCTTATGAACACTCCAGATACCAAGTTTGGGCCCAATCTGTAAAATAGTTTCAGCTCTATCCCGAGAGTAGCCCGGGCGATTAATCGTTCCAGTTTAACCTTTAGATTTGACCCCGACGTGGAGAGAGCGTGTATTGTGATGATTACGCAATGTCGTTGTTTGTTACTCAATGTTGGTTTTCCCATTCTGACCTCCTCCCCCTCCTCCTGAACTCTTTTCCCAAGTGAATATTATAAAATTTCCTCCCCTACAACCCCCTTGCCTACCACCCCGGACATGTTGGCTCTTGATGATTGCTAATTGATTATTGTTGAGTGATAATTAATTATTGGGTAATATTGGGGCGTAGGAGTTTTTTATTGGCATGAGGTCCACGGCATCGGGTGTGGAGCACGAAGCTCTTCTGAAGGTGGCGTGGCGTAGAGTGAACAACTGCTCCCTGTCACAAGACTGTTGGACTGCCTTTCACTTCCCCGCATCTCGTAATCCCTCCTCTTCTACTTTCTTTCTTTTTTACCCCCACCAACCCCAAAGTTCATTGACTCATAAATATCAAATTTCAACATCTGGTTTTAACCGTAGGCCATGTTGTTAATAGCATCGACCCCCTTGCAGACTCGTTAACTCCGCATTGTCCCGTTATCTGGCACTCGACCTCTTAAGCTAATCGAATGTGGTAGCCAAAGCTATTACTTAGCCACCAACAAGGCGTTTTCGTGACAGACAGAGATCCAAACCTCGAACCCCTGCACTAAGATTATTGAACGCTATCTAGCAAACCCCGACCTCGACACACTTTTTAGCAGCGTGTCCTAAATCCTTGGAGGGATGTTTATCAACATTTCGGGAAAGTAGAAAATCACTCAAGCGAGATTTGAACCCATGACCTCCTCCCGCCATAACGATATGCGTGACATGGAAGTCACGGGTGTAAAAGTCCTCTGAATGAGCACCAACAAATAACCTTGTTGTGTTTCAGCTCATACCATGAAAAGTATATTCAGTCATTGGCACGGGATTCAAATCCAGGACTTTTTAAACAAAAAAACTTATGTCTTGCTTTCTAAAAGCGATATAATTATTAGTACCTAAAGTTTTTTTAGCTCACGTTATGAAAAGTATACTTTGAATATTTATGATTACTCAGTCATTAAAACGGGATTCAAACTAGGGACTTTTGGCACATCAACAAATATAAAGTTATGTCTCTTGGGCTAGAAAAGCGATATAATTATTAGTACCGAAAGTTTTTTATTTATGATTACTCAGTCATTGACACGGGATTTGAACCCGGGACTTTTTGCTCGACAAAAAATAATTATCATACACAATATAGTTTTCTGTCTCTCCCTCTGATGATTTAGAGATTGCCACGCTATCTGTTATCGAAAAATTAACAGTGGGGTCTTGAAATGAGCTCTATTTAGCTGCCACCTATTAAACAAAAATCGTACTATGATCTTCATGCATGAGTGAAATAAGTGCTGATTTGCGTTAGAGATCATATTGTAGTTAAAGAGCGGCAAACTATCTATAGCTAGTTGAAGTGGAACTAATTTTAAAGAGTATTTACCAGATAATTTCAAATAGTCTAGAATTAAACAAGTAATAATCAAGTAGGAGTGCGTCCATCCAATGCTCCCGAGTTACATACACTGTATCAAACGCCGCTCCCCCATCATAGATGCCTTAGACCCCGCGACCATCGACCGGTGGCCTACCACTCAATGCACACAACATTTGCGAGAGTGAGAAAAAAAGGGTGGTTTTGCTGGTCGACCTGATTTTCCTAGCATAGCTACGCTTTATCAGCATAGGATAAGGAAGTGCGCCAGCATTTTGCTAAACCAAACTTATTCATTCTGCGCTATGGGGTACCCACAACCCGAAGGCTAGCACAGCTAATTTTGTCCTTGTGCACCCGCACTTGCTATCCAAACTTATTCATTCTGCTCCAAAGTGTACCCATCTGATTTTGGCCATGCTAAATGTGTAACTGTCTTTGCCAGGGATTGAAATGTGAAGTAACTAGCGTTTGTTGCCCTCTAAAGGACTTGAACCCCACCAAAACAATATATGATTTGTATTTATAAAAGTAATTAGCGTTTATTCCTCTAGACGGAGCAAAGGAGAAAGACGTCCATCCTCAGTGAGAGAGTTAGCGCGATTGAAATATAACGGTAAATAGTTCAGGCTCGGGCGTCACACACACTTTCTTTTATTATTATAGATTCCTGTTCTATTGATATAAATATGCGGATAGCACAGTCGGGCAGCCAGGCACGCGAGAGAGAAAATAATATCAAAAATCTCAATATCTATATTTATTCCCACTGCACCCCAACGAGATTCGAACTGAATCCTAGAAATGAACATGACAGCTGGGCACTGTCACCGACCTATAGTCCCATTTTCATAGGAACAATTATAAAAGCCCTTAGATCTAACTTCGCATATTCATACGGCAAGACAAGTGATCTGAATAATATATTACTACCTATAAAATATCACCGCTACTCTAGTATTATTTTATAAATGTTGGCTGAAAAAGGATTGTATTTTATAAAAGTATCTTTGTATTAACAAATTGGAATCTACATATAATAAGTTGTTTTTCTTTACTACCGATTCGAGCTTTAGTACACTTATTCCCCCTGTCAAGTTAATCTAGTGCTAGCCTGACGACTTGTAGCCCCGAGACCACCGATGTTTAAAATATGAGAGGGTGAAATCATAAACAAAACCTTCCACGTGCAGATATGGGCTCAAACCACCTCCCTCAGTACACCCAGCCGAGATTCTAACCGTGATATCCCCCCCGTCCTCCGTAGTTTAGCTCAACACGGATCGTCTGTGTCTGTATGTGATTTAACAAACTTTTCCTATTAAAGGAAAAAATATTGGTAGACCATAAAGAGTAGCGAATTTCGGTGGGGGGCGGTGGAAGGGTGCCACCATTCNGGGGAGTGGCAGTGGAATGGTTCACCATTAGTCCGGAATGAGGTTATGAATACATTAATCCTTTCGGATTCCATATTAAACAGATTACTTCAACAATAATTTACATTTGATACCCAAAATCAATCAGTAATTATGCAAAGAAGAGTTTTACAAATATAGCTCACGCCACGAAAAGTATACTTGGAATATTTATATATTAAAAAAATTATGGTTTTAGAACATATATTTACGAATATACTTTACGCCTTAATGGGAACAAACCAGAACACGTACTAAGATATATAGGTAATAAATATATGTAAATCAAAGGTTCCCAGGTTCGATTCCCGTGTCCGGGTGTCATTTTTCAGAATATTATATGTATTAAAATGTTGCATACTCTGTAGGAGATAATGCAAACATATAAACATTGTTTTAAATATTATTCAGGTAAATATTTATAATATAAATTCATTCTTAGTGGACCTGCTTGAGAAGCTCCAGTTAAATAACAATAATAATTTAATTTTTAAGTTTAATTGTAGTATTTTTAACTAGCCAAACTATGTTTAGCATGTAACCAAAAAATATGAAATGAATTTTAGGCTTCTAAAATAATATTTCTGATTGAAATATGTGATCAATTAATAAGTACTGTGTTTTATTCATAAAAACAAACAAATACATAATTTGTTGATCACAATAACCAATCTGTAAATATAAACTTTAAACCAACTTGTTTTAATATATTTAATAAAATTAAAATTTTCGAAAATAAATTATTTGTAAATTAGCCGAAATTATTTGGTATTTGTAAACAAAAAGTAGGTTATTCTTAAATATCATGAAAAACTAATCTCTGATTTTCATTTTTAATTCAATTTTCCCATTTAATTAAAAAAAACAAATTGACGCTAATGGACTAGGAATTGGGAACGTTGCACCCACATCTGCGCGGGGGAGGGCGAGGGGAAAAATCAGCCCAATTCACCCATCAGAGATTCGAACCTCTATCTCCCCGTCCTCGGTAGTCTAGCGCAACACGAGCACACACACGAGCTGTCCCGTTGGCTACACTACTTGTGGCTTGGTGTCAAGATTGACAAATAAACCTTCTCCCTAAGACATGTTTTTTTTAAGTAAAACTATCTGAGTGGAAAACCGGTTTTAATGTTTAGAGGGTTTGAGGGTTGTACTCTTAATATAGTGATCTACCGGTGGGGGAGGGATTCCCGTTTTGATTCATTATCTGACAAATATTATTTAATATCTTGGCTAATTTCTTAACTATACCTCATATATATATATATATATATATGGGATAGTCGCCTATGAATATATATTTATGATAAGCATCTATAAATATATATGGGTTCGAAGCAAAAAAACATTTACTTCTATGTGTGCCTAAAATCCGAACTTCTTGTTTTAAAAATATTGTTTAATTTCTTACCTACACTTTAAATATATATTTATGAACGATACTTATATTTTTCTCTAGCAGGAGTCTTGGGTTTGACGAAAAAACCCAACTATTATGTGTGCCTAAAATCCGAGCTTTTTAGTGATTGTATTTATAATAGCTGCCTGCTTTTCATTGACGCGAAGAACCTTTGGGATGGAATCTAGGTTGTTTTTTACTCTTAGCATGGTGCGCTGTGTGTTCATGCACATTTAGAGCACCTTACACTCTTTAATAACGCTTTAACATTGGTAAACACTTTATTAAAACCTAATCTAATTGCTTAGATGAGACTTGGTGGAGCGCCGATGGCCTCACGGCTGTTCAACAGGCCGCAGGAATAGCTCAAGCCAAAGAAAGTACGATATTGGCTGACAATAGAGGCTATAGTCACCTATCTGACCTCCGGCGCTCGCCTCAGGCGTTTCAGGACCTGATGTCTCCAGACGGCTCCTTGCGGGGCATGCAGGACTTTAGGGAACCTCTGGACGCCCTGCCTCCAGCGTTTCAGGACCTGATGTCTCCAGACTGGGCTCCCTGCGAGGCATGCAGGACTTTAGGGAACCTCTTGACGTACTGCCTCCGGTGTTTCAGGACCTGCGGTCTCCAGATACTTTAGGGTCCCCAAAAACTATTTCACATGCGCAACCTTCAGGGGTTCGGCTAGGTCGCATTGACCGGTGGCGCGCAGTACAACCTATCCGAACCACGTTTTCAAGATCCTCAACAAGCAACAACGACATTATTCCTATAATAAACTTAGCATCCCCTTAGCCAATATTAATTACAAACTCTTCAGCTGAAGACAGTGATTCGGATATTGATATAGACACTGTGATGAGAAAGCTGCTGCCCCGTTATTCGACCATTGATATATAATAAGTAAACAGTACGCCATGAAATTATTTTAATCCTCCCTTTTCTATTAATTACAAATATATTAATTTTAAATATATCTTAATTGTACGACAAAACCATTTTTAAGTTGGTAGCATTGTTTTTTTACCAAAACATTTTATGATTTAAATGTTTTAAATTCTATATTTTTTATATCCATCAATACTAACTACAAACACTCCAGCTGAATATAGTGATTCAGATATCGAGAGAGACGCTGTAATGAGAAAGCGGGTGTCCCGTTATTTTGCCATTGATAAGTAAACAGTGCAATATGAATGATGACTAATTTTTAGATTCGATATTTTACAAAATGGGCCTAGCTATTTAAAATCCCAAATGACTTCTTTGTAATTGCTGGAACTCTTTTACATTATCAATAATACAGTTTATTTATTTATCTAAAATAAAATAATTTAAGCGTAATTTACTTACGACAATATATAGAAAGTTTTATTTGTTTTAAATTAACAGAAAAAATCTACGGGGAAGGTTTTTTCATGATAAATAAGGATAACCTTTTTTTTACAAATACCAAATAATTTCAGGTAATTCATATATAATTTATTTTTGAAAATTTAAATTTTGTTAAATATATATTAGAAAAATTTGGTTCAAACTTTATATTTACAGATAGGTTATTGGGATCAACAAAATGCTGTGTTTGTTTTTATGAATAAAACATAGTAATTATTAATTGGTCCTCTATTTCAATCAGAAATATTATTATAGAATAATAATTAATTTTTTTTTACCTTTTGGGTGTATTTTTCATTATATTTTATATAAATTAAATAAAACCATAACAAACTTTGTCTCTGTAAAATAGCATTCATTTTATATTTGTTTATTACGCGTTACAAATAATTTGTTTGTTTCATTAAAAAACGCCCCAATTAGACTTATAAATTACGTTATTATTGTTATTTGACCGAAGCTCCTCAAGCAGGTAGATTAAAAAAACGGAACTATATTATAAATAATTACATGAATAATATTTAAAACAGTGTTTACATATCTTTATTAGTATCATTTTCTCTTCCAAGTTTACTTTTCATAGTTTGAGCTATATTTGTAAAAATCTTTATTTGTGTAAATAAATATTATAAAAACTGCTATATTTGTGTTTTAACGTCTACACCCAAATACCACTCCCTCTCCTATCCTATAAATACAAGTTTATTTGACTTAGAAGCTCAGTCTCATATATTATGGATAAGTTGAAACGTTCAGAATAAAACAATTCAACCCATTTACTTTCTCTTTGGGTAACAATCTAATGTCTACGAAGTAAACACAGTACTTATGAGTTGGGCACCTGTAAAATAACATTCATTTTATATATTTTATTGCGTGTTATAAATAATTTGTTTGTTTTATTAAAAACACTACAATTAGACTTAGAAGCTCAGTCTCATATATTATGGATAAGTTGAAACGTTCAGAATAAAACAATTCAACCCATTTACTTTCTCTTTGGGTAGCAATCTAAAGTCTACGAAGTAAACACAGTACTTATTAATTGGGCACCTCTAAAATAACATTCATTTTATATAAATATATTATTACGTGATACAAATAATCTGTTTGTTTCATTAAAAACACTACAATTAGACTTATAAATTACGTTATTTAACCAAAGCTCCTCAATCACTTCAATAAAAAAAATGGGAATATATTAGAAATAATTACATGAATAATATTTAAAACAATGTGGCCATTTCCTTCCGGTCTTTTATTCTCCAACCAACTTATCTTAGGGCTTTAAAAATAATAACATTTTATTGACAGTTTTTATTGACAATCAGCAATAGTATAATTTAAAACATTCATAACAACAACAAAAACAAGCAGCAATATTATTTAGGTCTTGTGACCATTACAAGTAATTATATAATTGTGATAGCAAGAAAAACATATAAATACTGTTTTACATAATAAAATACATCTACCATCTAGAAAATGAGTAGGAGTCACCTCCCAAATAGTTCAGGACACGTTGAGAGGTGCTAAAGCGTATATTGACAATGTCTCCACAGTTTTTACCTGACAATTTTACTCTTCCAACAAACTCAAGCACGCTAACATTCGGTTCATTGATGGTCTCTTCCAATAGCACAACGTTATAACTTTTGTTTTTCTCAAGTTCGTTTAAGCACTCGACACGGTTGTATTCCTCTTTATCGATCAGGTTTAACGCACCACACAATACCTCCTCGTCCCAACAGGCCTCTTGGTGAGCAGGATTTGGAGGTGTTTGGTGACATTAATGTTTGTGCCGAATAAGATTGGAGAGCTTGGCGTAGGAGCCCTCCCAAATGCCGCATTTAAATGGCATAATCTCAATTGGAGATGCAGCGAAAGAAATATCCCTGGGAGAAAAACCAACATTCTCTCTACTCACAAACTCTAACGTTTTTCAAAATGTCACACCCTCTCTACGTCTCACAATACTACCCCAACCATTAAAAGGTAATAAAAGGGAGAGGATGTAAACTAACATACAAGATAAATGGAAATTATAAAAATAAGTAAATTCAACAAAGAGTAGTTTATTCAATTAAACGACAATAGCGCAGATGACAATAAATGGTCTCATTATATCATAATGAGATATGTTGGAAATTATACTCGAAGTCAATAACTTTATATCAATAAAGTTGCGCAAGAGTTTAACAAAGGAAAAC
>CABFOV010005805.1:10918-39640 GCA_902141375.1 Timema poppense
TTAGAGTTCATAACTGCAATCGTCTAAGCGACGATTATGATACATTTTACAAGTATTTCTCCGGCCATTGATCAGCTCCAAGACAATGGTCTGTAGTCGATCGTTGATCGTAGGATAGTCAATCATGGCAAGCTTGCTTGGCCGTTATATAGCGATTTCATTGTTCTGGAAGCATGGTGGGAGGATACATAGCACACGCGTGGTGAAGTCAACGATGCCTGTAAAAAGTCACGTAGGTCCTTTGTTGATGTTGTTGAAAGTTGTTCTCGCTCCATTGGAATATTAGTGAATATCTCCAATCACCCAATGTTTTGACGGAGGTTCCTCAAGTATCCGCCAGAGGTCGGAAACATAGTTGTCTTCTAGTCGATGTTGATAGTCCTTGGCTCATTTCACGCTAGTACAGTCGGAGTGCCGGGACGCGTTGTTGATACACCGGCCTTTCCTGCCCCAGTCGCCGGTCTTGGTTTACCGTGAGTCGTCCAGCCTAGCAGGATTCTATTGAAAGCAGATTCATGTGGTAAGTACTTGGACAGAATATTTATTACATTGGTTTGGATTGAGTAGTGAAACATATTGTCCAGCATGGATATATTATGTCTTCTTAGCCTACAAGAACTACAACAGCGAACAATACTATTGTAGGGATCCTAATGAATTTATTGGAGTGGGTAGTATGAATTGATGCGATACATCCATTTACGTCCGTAGTGGGCGTGGTCTAATTGGAACATTATACATCGTAATGTTACAAAAATGTCGCCGTTAGCTCCAATGACGCCAGCAGAGTGATACAAACATATGACCAAGTCTAGTTTATAGATTCACTTTTAAACATCACACTTTGTCTTCCGAGACATATCATACAGCGTGATGTATATTTAAATTGCTTACAATCCAAATAACAGATTGACTTTGGAAGGAAGACGTTACCGAAACTGCCCAGACCGATTATGTAGTCGTCGGGCGTTTCACCTATAATTTTAACATTTGAATAATTTTTGAACATTGTTAAATCCTCGAGATTTACGGGTTCTTCGGACTTAACCTCCTCTTCCACTGGTGGTAGGCACGTGGGTGACTCTTCTGACTGGTAAGCAGACGACTCTGACGGTGGGTACGTTGGTGAATCTGATGCCTGGTAGGTAGAAGACTCTGGTTGTGGGTACTCGGGTGACTCTGGTGGTGGGTACTCAGGTGACTCTGACGGCGGGTACGCCTGTGACTCTGGGGGCGGTGGCTGCGGCGTCGTTAAGAAAGGTGGTGGATGGTGTGGAGCTCGGAAGGGTGGCAGTGGTGGTCTGGGCAACACAGCCACAACGTCCCCTTTGCGGGAATTGTACACGGTGCACGTCATATCACACATGTAAGTCTCTTTGATTCTCTCGTAGGGTAGTACTTCAGTCGCTCTTATCGTGTAACAGGTAGAGTCGCAAAACTCGATGTAGCCTCGCTCCTCTACTTTGTAATTTACATGTCTATCACACACCACCACACTGTGAATATTCTCTACAGTCATATAGGCACGCCCTGCTATCGTATGACCCACAAACATTAAATTAATATAGCCGTTTCTAAACATAGTGAGCGTACCTGAGAGCTAAACGTGCTGTATGGTTTGTAGGGTCCACGATGCACATGTATTAACTGCTCTGCTGCCCGATGTTGTTGTTAGCTGTTTGCCTCTTCTGCACCGTCTCTTAAACGCGTTCAAAGTTTACAATGGTAGGTGAACCGGGTTTTACTCCGGTGTAGGTAAATACCAGTTTTTCTTTATTGAGCTCACACACGTCTTCATCTGTTAGAGTACCAAAACGATAGGGTAAAAATACACAAAACTCGCCATCTAGATAGGCTATTAGGCATCTCCTGAACTTTGTATTGACCGCTTTTAATTTATCCACTGAGTACTTTTGATCTACGGTTAGATCACACAATTTTACGGTTTGCACGGTGTGAACAATATTTACTAGCTGCTGTAACTTGTCTATCTTGAACCGCTATACAAACGCTTATAAATAGACAACCATGTGGGTGCCCCCCTTTATAGCCACCCCTCCCTCCCTCAATCGACGTCACGTGGTACGAGAAGAAGAACAGGTTCAATGACCTCTTGTACTAGTTCACGATCTATTCTTGTCTCGACTCGTCTCTTTGAGCCACCAAGTTGGCGCCAGGGTAAACCCATTGCGACATAATTAAACGTCACAATATATTCTTGTCTCAACTTGTCTTGTTGAGCCACCAAGTATGAGTCACCGGGAAAAAATTCATTACCACTTAAGGGGTTGAGACACCGGGAAAACGCATTACTCATAAGGTTTGTGACATCAGTGGAAAAAACCCAGGGGGAGGGGAGAGTGTGCACCCGTGATGCGCAGTGGTCACTGCTCGGTAACTGGGTGAGCAGAGAAGATGCCCCACATTCTACACAAGTCAGCCATAGCAAGAGGTTCGTGCAGCGCCCTCATGCCTAAACGTCACGGACTGTATGCTCCACAAATAAATAAATAAACTACAACGCCTCAATCTTAGCCAATAATTAATTAGCAATAATCAATTAACATTAATTTATAATTAATCATCAAGAACCAACATGTCCGGGGTGATAGGTGACGGGGTGGTAGGGAGAGCGGTTGTAGGGGAAGAAATTTTGTATTCATCACTTGGGAAAAGAGGTCAGGAGGAGGGGAGGAAGGCGGGAGGGGAAAACCAACATGGATTAATCATCACAATACACACTCTCTCTACGCCGGGGTCAAAGGTCAGACTGGAAAGATTAATCGCCCGGGCTACTCCCGAGGTACACACAAACAGCATAACGTAAATTACTTTGATGGTTTATAGGAGTCATGAAACGTCGACATTTATCATCAATAACTCAAAAATCAAATAATAATTCAGATTCTTCAAAATGTTAAGTGATACAAAGGTTTGCTTTTTATTGATTGATACAATATATTGAACAATTGTTCAATGATTAATAATGTTGTGCATTATCACATTTTATGCAATATTATTGACCATATGGAGCCGCTAACACAAACTACACCCCTTTTTCCCTATCTAAGTTTCTCTTCATTTAGAAATAGATTAGAAAATAATATAGTAGAATATGACCGCACGGGGGCTCCACTTATAATACTACAGTACTAGTACTTTCTAATGATGATATATGGGACTATTTTCTAAACAGAAGGCTTGATAGGGTTGTGTTCACATAAAAGCGTCTTCAATAAGTATTGGCGGATACAATACATGCTTATCATACAAAGGTATGCGCACATTTTCAATTCAAACATAAAATGTTATCCAAACAGTTAATTAATTTTCAAGTTTTGCGATAGTTGCGCTATGCTCTATACTTAATGCACTATTGTTTTATCTAAGATAATTATGGAAATAATTATTCCTCAATCGTTGCAGTCTTGAATAAGTCGGGCGGTACGTGACCAAATGCACGTCTAAGGCATTACGAACATTGGTGTAACAAAGAAAATCCCTGTGAATATTGGTGGACCTTTAAATTACTGATAATAATCACAATTATCTCCTAATCAGATCGATTAATCTCACTATTAAATTCGGGATAATTTTGTGCTCTATTAATTGAATGAGTGTAGTCCTAAATTGCTGATATAGATGAACAGTTACGTACAGCCTACGTACTTGAACGTAAAAATTACTGCTATTGATGGGCAGTGGCGTTTCGTAAAGAGTTGTCAGGGTAAAACTATTCCTTGAATATCTACTTTTCCTATGAGCTCTATTTTACAAATCAAACATATATGGCCGTATGCAAGAACGAGAATGAGTAAGAGGGAGGGGTGAGTGAGAAATGAAGTGGGTTGATTTGCTTACTTGGGCTGTCGCTGCACGAACGTATCCTAATCAACGAATCAACTCTACCTATTTCTCTCTCTCGTTATTCACTTTTTACTCATTCTCGTTCTTCCATACAGCCTATAACCTACTCATACATGAGTTTTTTTTACTCTTGACCTATGAGTGTTTTGATTGATGAAAAAAATCACATGTATTGCTTAGCAAGTTCTACATTCCACATAACAAATCGCCATGGTATGCCACTGTTGTTAGATCAATTCTAAGACATATACCAATATCGGTTTCTGTTCTCGAATCCTAATTAAATTTAATTACTTCAGTGGCCTAATGGTCTAAAAGGCGTCACTATCGTGTTAGACTGGCCTGCTGATGATGGAGAGATAGGGGTTAGAATCCCGGTCGGGTCTACTGAGGGTGGTTTCCCACAATCCTTTCACGCAAATGCGGTTATATTACCTCTAACATGCCTTCTTCCTCACACCTACCTTATTATAGTAATAATTATTATATATGCGTAGTAAGGTACAGTGATTTAAAAAAATTACTAAAATAATCAAAAGGCATTTGGTCCTCAAACCAAATTCGTATTTACTCCCCTGATACCTTGTGCAAAAACATATTTTGTAAAACATAAACCAACATACTTGGTCTTCTGCAGAGAGAATCAAATAAACTCCCTTATAAAATTTATAATAATATTACAGGAGAATCTGAAAACCTTGAAGCTTGCGATACACGCCCAAATTTCCTTTCGGCAACGGTCGTTCTTTGGCCTGACAGAAAATTGGTTTGGTATCAAACTATCCATACATACGCACAAACCACGGTCTGTTGAGATCAGTAGCTTTCTGCCAGCCACAAAGATCAGAGTGGTATTGTTTTTTCTGGGTGCTATCAGAATAGTGCTTTGTGGGGAAGTTTTAAAATTTTGCTATGTTTGGTTTTAATTTTAAATTTAAAAAAAATGTTTTAGTGACAATGAGTGGGATAAAATATATAATCATGTGAAGAAAATTTAACTCTATGTTACTATTAAAGCAATATTTTATTTATTTTAGACTTTTATATAACAAATTCTTATATAAAAACTTCAAAAACACTCCCTTTAACTGCTTACACGAAGAGAAATATTCTCACAAAGCAATAAAAAGAGTTATAGGGCCTATAAAATATATATTTGGTTACTAACCCGTTTAAAAATTATCTCAGAGCTTCAACATTTTGTGAGGAACGTCTTGGATAAAAGCTAGTTTTTCTTTAATTTTTTTTTTTCATATTTGAAACATAAACATAGATTTTCAATTTATATACGGGCATGTTGATAACTTTTATTTCAAATTTTAATGAGCTTCTTAACAGTAAATCAGTAAATAAACACTTCGTATGAATAATGTAGGGTTATTGGACTCTGAAGCGCACCTCGGTACTCCGCTAGGTAGCCCTATCAGAGGGACCGTCTTGATAAGCAAAAAATTTCTGCACAGACGTTTAGGTCTAAGGCCGATTCTACACTAGCGGTTAAAACGCGGGGGTTTTGCTGCTAGCTTACGCCCCCAAACTTTTGAATCTACACCTGACTGTCAAAACACAACTCTTAAACAGCTACCATAAGGCCTATTCTACATAATCGGTTAAAATGGTAGCAGTTAAAACGCTAGCAACCGCACCTTTGAATGAAACCCTTGTTATCAACATTTTAGAAAACATTCTAAAATACTCTTTCATAAGGAGTGTAAGATATGATAAAATAATACAGACTTAAATAATGCTTGATAATACGGATAAATAGAATGCAAAAAGTTGAATATAAGAAGTGATTGTTAATGCATCATAGCATTATTTTTAATTAAAGTCAAAGCATTAGATAAAACATACAATGATATGAGTAAAAAGGTTAAACACTGGAGTGTTGTTATATAAATAGTTAAATATTTAACAGTAAGCCGCAAGTCAGGAGAATAATAAAAATAATGTGCACAGTAGTAATTAAAATAACAGGTGTTAGTAACCAGAAACAACCTTAAAATTGAGTAAGAATACAAGTAGAATAGAAATGGGTTTACTCACTTTTTAAAGTAAATTACAGCAGTATGAATGAAAATTTAACCAATTGTAAATTTAAAAAATAGAATTAAATTGAATAAAGTAGAACTTAAATAAAAAGTAGTAGCTAAACGTTGAATGTAAACAATGTTAAATGAATTAAAACTTGAAAAAATAACATGAATTGTGAACATAATTGAAAAGATTTTAAGTTTAGAGATAGTCAAATGATGTTTTTTAGCCTGGTTATAAAATAAACAATTGTGTAAGAGTTAAATGAGAAAAATGTAAAAACAACTTAATGGTTTATAAGATTACATGAAAAACAAGGGAGATCGTATAACCAATTATCTAAGTCCTGTCATAAAGATTAAACTTCCCTCACTCCTTTTGGTGTTTCTGTAATGATGTTGTTTACAGGTGCTCTATTATCCCGACATGTTTCGGTGCTACAGTAGACGCACCATAATCATGGAGTCCGAATAGGTGTTGAGACACGATTAGAACTAACAAGGGTTGTGGGTTTTTACCTTGTTATTAAGTTAGAAAATAAGTTTTCATCTAGACCAGCGTTTTGACCGCTACCTCTGGAGGCGTTAACACCGTCCAGCGGTAGAAACGCGAATCAAACTGCACCAGGCGCTAACAGGCAGTTGTGCCCCAATGTCACAACAAGGCTTTCAGCAGGAATAATAATAATATATTTATTATTTAGCACCACGTCTTACTACCCGTTCGGGTTATATGCTTTAAGTACTAATTACGCTAATGGATTAGGAATGGGAAGGTTGCATTTAGAGGAAGTGAACCCGCATTTTCGTGGAGGGAGAGTGGAAAACCATTTAGGAAAAACCACCCCCAGTTCACCCGACCGAAGATTCGAACCTGTATTTCCCCGTCCTCAGCAGTCGAGCAGCCCAACAAGACTAGCGCGTTAGCCAACTACGCCACCGAGGCGGGTCAGGAATAATAAATACTTCTCCTCAAGATGGTATCCCATTTTTAAATATTTTTCATTCACTTAACCGAGTAGTTCATCAAATGAGACCACAGACATTCTATAGAACAAAAATAACTTCTCTGGGTACATTCTGTGATTCACAAACATACTATGAAACTGTCCTGTTGAGATACGGTACGATAATGTGGGGTGAGTCCACCAACGTCTCTTTTGACAATTTTGTTGTTGTTGCGAGTTTCCTCTAACAAAATAAGTCCCCCGTACAGCCGACCTGTACAATGTCCATTTGTAAACTATTCTGCCCAAGTGGAAGCAACAACCGTGGTATTTAAACCGCTAGTGTTGAATCAGAAACGTTATGGTAGCTGTTTAGCAGTCAGGTGTAGATTCAAGATTTTGGGGGCGTAAGTTAGAGGCAAAAGCGCCGCGTTTTAACCGCTAGTGTAGAATCGGCCTTAATCACACGATGCGGGTCTAAGGTGGTACTTTCGCAATAGACTAGATCGCCGATGACGGGAAGCTTGTGATTCGATCCCAGTTGGGTGTACTGAGGTGGGTTTTTCCTAAATGGTTTCCCTCTCTCTTTCCACGAAAATGCGTGTAGACTTACTATAAATTCAACTTTCCTCATCATTAACCAATTAGCGTAATTAGCACATAAGCGTATAACCCGACCTTGTGTAAGACGCAGAGCTAAAAAAGAATTTGGAACATACCTATACAGGGTGGAGCGTGGGAACGGGCGATTTTGAATAATTCATCTCAAGGTCATAGTTTAAGTTTGCAGGACTGTGATGACATCATTTTGTTCCCAGTCAATGCCGTTTAGTTGCTATGGAGCAGTGGTCATATGTGCATCGAGCGTTTGCAGTGAAAGCATTTTACAAAAATAATTACTGTTATGAAGGTGCACCACGAAAATTTCGGCGTCATGAACCGGTTCCGTCATCTCACGCTTTAAAGACAGGGGTTTCAAACTTTGAAACAATAGGTTCAGGATTGAGAAATAAGTATCCAGGGCCAAGAAATAATGTTCGAATGCCAGAAACTGTCGAAGCAGTCAGCGCCTCGTTCCTGCAAAGTACACAGCGTTATGTAGGGCAACAGGCAGTGTCATTAGGTTTTTCCCAACGCACTTTGTCCAGAACATTATCCTCAGATTTAAAGTTACATCCGTACAAGATTCAGATAGTCCTGGATTAGTCCAGGTGAGATAGCGGGAAAACATTCATTAATTAAAAGAAATTAACCATACTTTTTCTCAACGTGATAAGTAGGAGAAAAATCGTAGAAATTGAATGTATATACTTTGGACTGAATCGGCTTGTAGCTTTTACGTTAAAAAAATCATAAATGTGCCGAAAACTGGTATTTTTCACTTTTAAAGTGTGAACATTCTCCCCCCCCCTCCCCCCGAAAAACACAAAATAGTCTGTAATCGCGCTTAAAAAGAAAAAAAAATACCCCTGGTCGATTGAAATCAGTTCACAACTTTTTTTCAGTAAAATATCAAAATGGCGAAAAATTGCCAGTTTTTGACATTTAATTACAGGATTTGTAATTATGATAGGAACTTATTTCAGGCCTTAAATTGTATCTCTTGTCGGTGCCTACCTACAATAAAAATGTAGTGCAAAAATAATCAAAACTTTTTGCGGAAATCGTGAGTATGTAAAAACAGGTGTTCCCGAAACACTGATTGTAAGCGGCCAATAATGGTCATAGAGTGATTTTTCAAAGCGCTATTTGTTCGCGAATAGTTTATCTACAACCTTCATATAATAAAATTTAAGCAGAGTCCGATTTAATACCTAAAAAACCGTGTCTGAATACCGGGATATTTGTTGCTTCAGTCTCTTGAGCTTACGAGCGGAGAAGTGGTGGCGTGGTGGGGGAAGCCTTATTTTAAAACGAGTATGAATTGTAAAAGGATATTAACAAGACTTGCACAAGAACTAAGAATGAACACTACGAAAGTCTTTGTCCATCTTACTGTACCATTAGCCCTGTCCTTGCCTTTTATATCTTCTAGTTCTAGCCCCCACATAAGTCGTTGTCTGATACCTTTACCAAAATGAGTAACCCTGAAAAACAGCCAGAGGCTTTCCCTGGTAACTCTCAATAAGTCTATCAAGACTATAACAAGACTACACCACGATTAGTATCTAACAAGACTATCACTCGACTAGCTTCTAACAAGCCTGTACAAGACTATCATTCGACCAGCCTCTAACAAGATATACCGCCCAACGCTCACTATTTAGTTACGGCCACAATAGACTAAAAGAAAGGAGGACGACAACTAAGGAAATAATATGAAAAAGTAAAACATTTGTAGGCTAAAGATATATTTGAATTACTTATTTAATGTAACAAACAGTGTTTAAACAACAAGTTGCATTGCCTTACATGTCTTACTGAAGTGTGTTGAAAAACAATTGAAATATGGTGATTTATTACATGCGTACATTTCAAACTCTCAAAGTATATAATTATATTATCTGAACTTGTCTAGACAAGACCAATGAAATAAACAAAAATTGTTGCTATGAATCAAAGAGACCTTTCTAAATGATATACAAACCTCTAATACACCACAGGGAATTAAGATCAAACACAATTAGGATCAAAAGTTTAAACTACTCAATATTACAAAGATTGCAAATAGCTTAATCAGCCCTTTTTAAATGTTTTACAACGCGTCAGATTCACACCTGTGAATACAGAAAAAATAGGTTCAAATTTGTGGAGTAAATTTAAATTTAAATTTCGCACCATTAATTTACTTAAAGTTTTAACTCCTAAAAATTATACAAGATCACAACGAGCTTAATGAACCTCTTTTAAATGGTTCACAACGCGTCAGATTCACACCTGGGAATACAGAATAAACAGTTTTAAATTTATTGAATAGATTTAAATTTATATATTGCGCCAGATATTTACTTAAGCACAAAGTTTTGACTTCCCGACTAAACTCAAACCTTCGCAGGACCATTAATTACCCTCGTCACTATTAAATAATTAAACAAGATTCCCACATTTAAATATTTAATATTAAAATAGAAAAACAAAGTTACGTTAGAGAACTTGTAATTTTGCCTAAATGAATCTGCGAATATTAAAGTCAAAACCATATTAATCAAAAGAATTAAGTTTTTTTTACATTTACTTCAAAGAAAAGAAGTCTACAAAATAACCAATAAAATAAAAAATTGTCAAGTTAAAGAATTAAAACTATTACTGATAACCACAAAAGAGACTTTTTAATATTCAACCTAAATATTGCAAAAAGAAACCAAATCATGTGGCTACATATTTAAACCAGAAAATACAAATATACTAGCGCCCATGTGGCAACAGGAAACTTTAAGTGCTCCATAACATAATTTACGTTTAAAAATAAAAATTTTAAGCAAAACATTACCGATGCCTACACTGACAGATTTCCATAACTAACTAAACCAAAGTATTCAAGAAAATCAAACCCATCGCAGCAATATATAGTATATAGATTTCAAACAAAGATATTTTTATAAGCCATCTTGGCTAGATAATGCTCTAGTCCTGAAAAGGACTTCTCGTGGATGTGGCGAATGTAATAGTCGACCAGATTGTCTGTGTTCCCTCGTTATATAGGTCTAGTTACAGGGCGGGAAGGTGGGAGTTTTCCCTTTTTATTACGTCACTTGCTAACATCAGGTTGAAAGGCTAGGTTGTTTTCGTCACATAAGCCAGGTTCTTGTTGTCTTGATCATCAGTCGCTACATTCGACTAGTTACCAAAACACGAACTCCAAGACACAAGATGAGCAGTTGTTAGAGCTACGCATGTTTGATCACGTACGCCACACCGGTGTCCATGAATATGAGTGGTCTTCAAATAGTATAGCATGGGCCAATCAGAGCATTGCTGTCTCACTCCGTTGGAAAATCAGGGTGCTGCATAATTTGTATCATTTTTTGGACTTCTCTCCATTCGAGCATTCGTGGTTAACAGGATTTTAACTTGCAAATTGCTCTACTCAGGCAGATATACGCGTGATTATATCACCTATATTTGACATAGTAAGATTGTGATGTTTAATAATGCTGGATGTCTATGAGTACAATATTATTTGGGGTAGTATTTCAAAAAGCTAGCTGCCTTTATTAACATTTATATTACAGGATGGCTATGAATATTAGCTTGTTTAGGGGTGAGTAGTAACATTGTCATATTAGCAGTACACGCTAATGTTACAAAGACAGTAACAAGATTATAACTCGACTATCCTCTAATAAGACTAAACTACGATTAGACTCTGACAAGCCTGTAACAAAACTATAAATCTACTAGACTCTAACAATAAGAGACGCGGGAAATGCGCAATTGCTCACTCTTTAAAACTACACATATAAAGATAGACACTTCCGAGTTCTACTAGAGCAATTTGAACTGTTGACTAAACAATACTATTATATTTTTAGTTTTATTAATATAAAAAAGTGTGTAGATGTGACATTAGCTCATTTTCAACGACTTTTTAAGCATATTTGTGGATGTATGATACTAGGTTTGATGAAATAAGGCTTTATATTTAGCCTTCCTCTAAAAAATACAATGCTTTTTTGAAAACTCACAATAGATAATTTTTAAGTTATTATTATTATTATTATTATTATTATTAGCATCCTGTCTTACTACCCATTCGGGTTATACGCACTTACTCAAATGTGTAATGGTAGGGTGATTGTGATATGAAATGGAGGACCTACAGTTTAACGTGGAATCCAAACCACGGTGGAGGCCTGGCATTTCCCATATTTACAAGTTGTGATTAATACACGTCTTGTCAGATATGAAGGAAGGGTTTGGCAATCAGATAAATCTGTGCCGGGACCGAGGATTGAACCCCTGACCCCCAACACAGAAGTCTGATACCTTACCCCTAGACCATCAGGTCACTCTTTAAGATATTTGAGAGCTAGCATTGAGCCTTCCTATTTACCTTGTAATAATAATTTTCATAACTTTCTCTCCCCTATTTCTTATTGACATGGCAAAGGATGGTTGTATAAAGGAGAATGAGGGATACGCAGCCTACCACCCTTTCTTCCATTACCACCTCCCTTTAACTGGCTAAGCGTGAAAGACAAAAGCGAGTGTTTGGACCTCGTGGAGGAATACTCCTTCAAGGTCGTGTAACTCATGAAAGCCAATTTCCATTCTATCCCCCTTGTACTCACCCTACATATCAAATGTGTCATAACGTTTGCCGACGAGAGATGACAAAGGATCACAAAGAATTGTGAATTGGTTTGTTGCTAGGGTAAGCAGCTCTTGTTTAAAGTAAATGTGTGAATTTCTCCCTACACTCCATATTAAAGTCGCTTCTTGAATTGTCGTTTTGGTAAACAGATCTTGTTTAGATTGTATGTGTAGATTCAAGACTATAGTCAAGGAGGAGGAGGTGGTGGAGGGGGGATATTCAAACTTTCTCCCCGTCTGAAAGTTGTCAAAATACTGCCTTATTTACAATTCAAACAAAACAAAGTATGAGTAATAGCTTGTCACCACCACTATAACGTTTATGTACATTTTTTGAAAATAGTTTTTAGATAGACAACAAAGATCTGCATATACTACTCGACAAAATATTAACAAAGGAAACTGGAAGTATCTATAAGATTGGCATGTATAATATAATTTCATTGTTCATTCTGACTCACGACAATTATAATTTTGAAATATACTATATTTTGTCGTTGTTTAGATTCTCAGTGCCGCCGCGTGTGAAGTCAGCGGCCGGAGCAGCCTTGAAAGAAGCGCCCTCTCCTCCCCCATGTCAACCACTAACACAATCTCGCATTTACACCATAATTCTGAGTGTTATTGTTATGGGGTAAATAAAAAGTGGCGCAACCTTTATTGTGCAGAGTGTCACCAATAAAAAAAACACTGTTCAGACCATCCAAAGGTTATGCTTTGCACAATTTAATGATGTTTTTATCTCAACTAGTCATAATTAATTAATAACACATATCTGTCACCTGACACCATGGCTGATAGGCCCAGCCCAGGAGTACATCTCAATTTTTTATTATTGAATAACAGGGTTAAATCAATATATTTGAGTATAAATATGGTATTTTATTCACACAATTCTAAAAATCGTGAAATTGTGAAATACTCAGAATATGACACCGTGGTAATTCACTATTCACTTTGATAAATCATAATTAATACAATCAAAATATTAATTGATTTGTAGTTTAAATATCTGTATATTCAGTATGTCAGCAAATTTATTAGAAGAAAGTGGAAAGTGAAGAGAAGGAAAAGGTTCATCACGAGGCCTGTGACTCACGGGCTGTGAGCTGAACGAATTCATGTCGTAGCGGTGTCACTGGCTTACAGTGGTTGCTTGGGTGATGGAGGTAGGAATAATATTAGAAAGGAAGTTTTTAATTGTGCGCGCGTATGCTAGGCTCTCTGTATAGGTGATCTAGCAAATATTGTCAGAGTGTAAAAATAAATAAAAACATAAAAATATGATTTGATTTATTGAATGAGTGACATGAGTTTTCCATTTTGACTACCCCCATTTGCATTTGTCTGTTGTGTATATGTTCTACTAGAACATATAAACTGCTCACTCATGCGCCAAACTATCAACCCTAAAGCCAACAGGTGGCCTGTTGGCGGGCGCTAGCAATTATTTTATTAGTCATATTCTTTATCTCTCTGTTTAATGGCTTGGGGCATTGTTTGAGTGCTATGTCAAGATTTAAAATAAGAGGAGGAGAGGGGAAGCGATTAAAGGAGGAATAATGGTGGAAAAATAGAGGAAGATAGAGGCATTTTACTAAACTGACCCCACCACAGGCTGTGAACAGTGTTGATGGTGATGATAATTATGCTGATTGTTATGATGATAAATTAAAAAAGTATTAAGACTATAATTTAATTTACACTTTAGATAATCTTGTTCAACCATGTTTATTTCGTTTATTGCAGGAGAGTATTACAAAGTTTCTTTACCAGAAAGACAACAGTTTTTCGTTTATTGATTGCAATGGCCCTATCTTATAAACCTCAGTATCGTGTGAACAAGCAAGGTAAGTTCTTTATCTTTCAGATTACATTCATATCATACAATCAGTTACTCATTTGATTTAATGAACCACCATTAACAATATCTTTAAAGTGATCAAAATATGTATATCTAAAAATTCAGATTTAATATGGGTCATTTAGAGGATTCTCTGGGTGCTCCAAAACTCTGAAAATATAAAATAATTTATTAGAACTGTGAAAATAAGCTGTATTACGAGAACAAATCATTATTAATAAAATCATAAAACAAGAGAAGTAATTTTAACTGATTGCTGATTAAATATAATATATTATAAATAACTTTTAAATTATAATTATTATTAAAAATACACACATTCACAATATATTGTACATCTTCTAAGTTACAATGCTATGCATATTTATTTTAAAGAAACTCTATTTTCTCATGTTTAGTTCAATATTAGAAAAATGATTGTGGTTACAAGTTGCAACTCACTTGCAAATTTAAAAAAATATCTGTTGCTATAAGGCCTGGTGGCCGAAGTGAACTCATAAAATGTATCCCTCAAAAAACACACTTCATAATGGACAAAAGTCAATTCCGTAAATTGAAATTTAAAAATTCTATATCGCACTACTGGAAATTACTTACAATAATGTGTGACTAGAAAAACCTTGATGCATTCCATGTTATTCTAAACGTGAATAAGAATCGAAGGAAGTCAACATATAATCTTTTAGTAGCCCTTTATTCAAGGTCACCATTGGTTGGTTAAGGTAAAAAGGAGAAAAGAAGTGTAGTAGTTACTGCCAGAGATATATTTACTAGCCTTTGAAGACATAATCAATATTTGGGGAGAGATATTCGTAATTAATTAATTATCACTACTCTGTCCTCTTCTTAGTGTTTAAATATGCATTTAAAGTGGAAACTTTGATTTGAAATTCACTCAAGGGTTTTAGCTTAATCTCACCTCTTAGACAATGTTTCACGGCGCTCATAACCACGACCTTTCTCACCCCTATCAAGAAAGTCCAACTCATAAACATCCTCTGGGCTCAAGGTGAAGTCAAATACCTAAAATATAAATATATTTTATTTTTATTAAGTAAATGTTAAAGACACAATATATTTTATTGTTATTAAGTAAGTGTTAAAGACAAAATATATATTTTATTGTTATTAGGTAAATGATAAAGACAAAATATATATTTTTATTTTTATTATGACTATATTAGTACTATAATTAATAAGATTTATCTTGTTAATTATTCACACAAGTGGTTTCACAGCCTAAGACGTCCACCTTCAACAAAAAGTATTACATGTAGCAGGGAGGTCGAGAATCAAATCTCTCTCTATATGTATATATTTTATTTCTTTGCGCTAATCTATAACTTAAGGCCTTGTTTAAGAGATCTCAACAATTTTTATGTTATCATTATTATTATTATTACTAGCACCGCGTCTTACTACCCGTTCGGGTTATATGCACTTACGCTAATGTGTAATGGTAGGGTGATTGTGAGATGAAATGGAGGACCTACAGTTTAACGTGGAATCCGAACCACGGTGGAGGCCTGGCATTCCCCACATTCACAAGATGTCTTGTCAGAGGTGAAGGAAGGGTTTGGCAATCAGATAAATCTGTGCCGGGACCGAGGATTGAACCCCGGCCGCCAGCATAGAAGTCTGACACCTTACCCCTAGACCGCCAGGTCACCTACTTTTTTTGTTATCAAAAAACCTGGTATATATATATATATATAATATATTATATATATAGTATATAATATAATATATTATATATATAGTATATAATATAATATATTATGTATATAATATAACAGTGATTGTTGAGACATTATGTGATTTATTTGCATGTATAATAATATAAAATACTAGCGATAGTTGAGATATTTTGTGATTAATATACACCCACACATGTATCTGAGTATGTGACATTTTAGAACATATTCATAGAATACAAATTATTTTAAACACTTATTTACTAGATATGGCTATAGATATATTTAATAATAATATTTCAAAGGAAGAATATCTGATATTCACAAAATGTGTATTACAACTGTTAAAATGTATAATATAAATTTAAAACATAATCTACAACTCGCACTTGCCTTTACTTTAACATTTTAATATATTTTATTAAAATATATTGAATTATTATTATAAAAAATATTAATAGTATTCCTAGTAGTAGGAGTGGAACTATATTTTACATTCAGGTTATTAATAATTTATTCAAAGTGGTAGGGATTGGGTATGTGGATTAGAATAAATGCACCTTTGTTAACATGTAGATTGTAGTGTGTATGGAGAAAAAAACAGTGAAGCATCACATATGGTAAGCAACTCTTATTACAACCAACTGGGATTCAAACCTCAAGCTTCGCATTCTATGTAAGTCCAGTGTATTGGTTGACTTAATTCTTTTTCATATTTCTACATTGCCACTATAAACTGTAAATTACAGAAAAATAAAGATAAACGTAGAATATCTGGTGGTTAGATAAACAAAACCATGTTAAAGGGTTTAAAGAAAGGTTTAGGAAAGTCCATGACATAGCGCCAAAATTTCCGTTAATCAATTCATCACACTTACTATAATCAAAAACATATTTTATAACAAACAGAACTCTGTGCTGCGTTGCATACTTTAGTTTGTGAAACATAAGCTTACAATATCCAATTATTCATTCCAAGACTTACCTGAATATTCTGCTTCAAGCGTTCAGGGTTATTGCTTTTTGGGATGACCACGACACCTCTTTGGATGCTGTGTCTTATTAAAATCTGAGAGGGTGTTTTATTGTACTTCTTGGCCAGTTTCAGAACTACTGGATCTGTGAGGGGCATCTCAACTCTGTCGAAAAATATGACAGTAACAAATTACTACAACTGTTAAAACATGTATTGTTAAAACTATATAAAATACCTATTATGAAAATTTTATTTTTAAAATTTCACCACCTTTATTACCACTTTGGTCTACTGATGAGGATAAGGGCGAGGAACATATGATTTAGAGAAAATTGGCCATTATCCGCTAATAAGATTAGTGGGAAAACACAATCTCAGAGCTCCCAGCTAGGATTCGAACCTCAGTATTCTTGTCACTTGAAAAAGAAACTATGTGAACATGACCATTTGTCCACGTAACACTGTCAGACAGTTTGGTATTACTGTTTTAAATGTGTATAGAATAAATAAAAGTAATGATGTCCTAAACCGAACATGAATATTTTTCAAGACCGAGATTAAAAATTTATTTACAAGCCTTAATCGTAGTTGTTAAACATCATTCCTTTATATTCTGAAAATTGAAAAATGACGCCTGGACACGGGAATCAAACCCAGGACCTTTGACTTGGTACGCAGATGATCTGACCAATAGGTTATTCAGAAATCGTCCGGTGCCCAGGGTCATTTTTCACTCTTATTTTTAAGTTTGAGTCTATGATGGACGTGTGGAAGTCGTCGGCTACAAATATATTATTTTATTACCTATCAGATAACGCAAACACCCTCTACTTGTTAGTTGGCTTATTGCTACCTGTACAATAATTAAAATTGTAAGGGATTGCATATTTAAGATTCAAATAGCCAAAGCTATTATTTATGCCGGAATATAAATATTAGCTTTTTCTATTTGAATCTCATCATTCGTTCTATTAAAGTTTTCTATATAGTACATATTTATTAAAAGCATAATCATAATGGTTCAATTTCCCTGAATTAAAAAAAATCAAGTATTTTTAGGGAAGCAACTTTATAAAGTGTTTATGAACCATTTCACTGACCTTTCAAAAAAGTAACAAGGAAAAATTAAAGAACCCTTGTTACTAATAACAAATATAGCTACTATTTTTCTCATATCGTTGATTTATGTAACTTACTTTGACGGATCTCCTTTGTGCATTTTGATGCGCATTCCTGGCGATCCTAGTGGGGAATATGCGCATATTGTGACATCCAGAGCTTTACAGAAGGCTACAAGCTCCTTTTGCTGAAAGAACAAATTAAGTTCCACCTGGTTGTTTGCGGGCTTGATACGGGCGTTCTCCCAAACACGTTTCACCTGACGGGCGTTGAAGTTGGACATACTGATAGATCGGGCCCTACCAGCATCGACCTGAGCCTCCATGGCCTGTGGAAGAAGTAACGTCATTATGTTACAGTAGTACACCCTGCAATTTAATAGGGGCTGTAGGAGGTGGTTACAGTCAATACTCCAACAATAGTAGAACTCTAGGGGCAAGGGGGACGGAAAGGATAGGGAGCACAGCCCCCTTATGGTTGGAGGAAAAGAGAATTTAGGAATATCAAATTTATCTATAAGCTATTTAATTAATTTATGGCAGCCCTAAGGATCGATTTGCTTCCAACTTCATAATATATTATTTATGTACGCTAACTATTTTCACATTTTGAAGGCACATAACCATAATACTGGTCTTAAAATGTATTCCTTAAATTTAACACATCTAAAGAGCCTTATCTCTCAAAGTTCACCTTCAAACTAATTAAGATTTTACTAAAAAATTAGCATTTAGGAGTGAATGTTAAATGCCTTAATAGAACACCTTCTATTTCCCGGGTGCGCCACTTTTTTATTAGTACTGACTACATATTTCTGGCTCTTACATTCGCTGAAGGAAATACACATTGATGTGAGTAAAGTTTAATGTAGTAATGATCTGTTTACTATCCGTGCAATACCAGGCCCTTGCAAATAGTTAAAATGAATTATAAATACTAAGCAGATGACAGACAGATAAACTCTTTATTTTAATAATGTAAAAGATGTTTCTCCATTTAAACTATCTTACAAATTAATAAGTATAAAGGTGTATGAAATGCAAAGAATGTTAGCACAAATATCTGAAGTAATATTTTGATGATTTACTTCATTTTTACCAAAAATTAATTTTTAGGCGTAAAAACAATCATTCTGACAAAAGTAATGAGTAAACTAACGAGATTTATCACTAAAGCATATTATTTATAATTTTAAAATATCGTTTCAAATATCCAAAAATATTTTTGTACATTTTTTACAAATATTCTATTTGATATTGGTAATTTTTCCAGTATTCACTAAAATCAATGAAATGAAACAATACATTAGAGTTTTAAGAAATAGGTCCTAATAGTTGCACCATAGATATAGAGAATGTTAAAATTGATTTAAATTGAAACCAAATGATGACGATTTTTTCCTAATATAAGTCTGATCAACAAGTTAATTTTAAATTATATAAATGTATTCATAAGATATTAATTCAGATTTTTAATAGATACTGATATAATTAAAGTTCTTGAATATAGTTTTTAATTTACCTTCCAAATACTAAGATGATCGGTGCTAGGATCCGGGACATGATTTCCATCTTTGTCGAGTTCGGGGAAATAACCAATCGGTTTGTGAATGAGATATAAATCAACATAAGTCATTTGTAGATTCTTCAAGGATTGTTTCAAGTACTTCTCTACATCCTCAGCTCTGTTACCAGTAGAAGGAAGCTGATGACAACAGGAAAGCCAACTTGATATAGAACCAACAGAAAACTATGATCTCAAATCAAGTACTCAGAAATCGACAGCGTGAAGTTTGTCGCAAGAAATTAAATTTTACTGCAGGATATCTAATCCAGAAAGTCAGAAAACTTATTTTATAACATTTCAAATAATAATTTTATGAAAACAAATATGTATGAATTCTATATTATATTTCATAAACAGGAATTACATACTTTTTTAATGTCTACAGCATATTACCACTATAATTCGAAGGGTAAGGTAGAAATAAATTGGGAAAACAAATAACATTTAATCTAAATTTATCTTTTTTTTAATATATTTTAATACATTTTGATTAAAAAAGTTCCAGAACATATTTTTACGATAATAGTAATAGCACTTACTTTTGTCACAATGAAAAGTTCTTCACGTTTTATCTTGCCCGAATCGAACCATCTTTTCAAAGACTTCCCAATAGCTTCTTCGTTTTTGTACCCATAAGCTGTATCTATGTGTCTAAATCCTGCTTCTAAGGCTGTGTCAATAGTTGTATCTATATCTTGCGTTGCAGCCTTCATAGAATAAAACAACACATTAAGAACACTTAATGATGGTTTTCCATTTAAGCCATTTAGATGTTGGGCTTATAAAATTTACTGTACACATTCTATTAGATAGTTTCATGAGAATGGGAAGCTATTTTTTTCTAGGGGAGGATCCACCATTAAAAGTTTATATACGTGTGTGTGTGTGCACGTGCGTGTGGAAAGAGTAACCCCCAACTCCACAACCCATAAAATTTCAGAAGGGCCCGGCCCTCCTTTTTGTCTGCCTTTGGATAATTTAATTTTTTAAATTACATTGGAACTTTGTTTATTTGATAGAACTTTGACCAGGTGTGATCCAAATTAATGAAATCCTTATAATTTGGAAATTACGTGTATAAGGAAAATGGATTTAAGAATAGCGTACATATTATTACAACCCACAGTTTAACTTTGCAGTAACAAATTATAAAACCCTTGAAATATGTTACAACCTTTATTCACTCATTGAGTAATGAGTAAGTTTTTGTTTAGTAATACATCCCCCGCTTCGGTAGATGCATGGCTTAGGGAGCTACTCTCGTGGCAGACTATACTGCCGATGATGACGAGATTGAGGTTGGGTTTACTGAGGATAGTTTTTTCAAAATGGTTTTCCACTTTCACTTGACGCATATTTGGGTACACTTCCTATAATAATCACCTTTCTTATCCCTAATAACATTAGCATAATTAGTTTGTAAGCATATCACCTGAGGGGTAGTAACACGCGGTGTTTTAAAAATGCATCTAATATTTGTCGCATAAAAATTTGTTTCAGAAAAATTAATTCATACGAAATTTCAATCTGGATAGACTGGAAATCCCAAACAATGTGGGCCGGATAAACGAGGCTCCTCTATAGTAATAAAAAAATTAGAGTTCTAAAACTTAAAAGATATACCTTATAACTAGATTTGTGTTGATTAGGATGTGAAATAATCTCATAAATTAAAGTAAGGATACTAAGCTTAGTTGTTACTACAACTTACTAACTTTATAATCGAATTACCATATAAAGAATACAATTTATCTAAGCTAAGACCATGCATTATGATGCTATCATTTTACAGATGATGAGTTAATAAGTGTAAGACGTGGTTAAATATGTTTTAGAGAAATGTTTGAAAAAGAGAAATATTAATAGTTTTAGGAATTTAAAAAAAAGTATGACTCAGTGTATTGATGTTGTTGAAGCGAAGGGAGTATGCAAGGATAGTGTGTAGAGAAAGTATATGGGGATGGCTACGGTATATTTGTTTTTTGAGTTATATGCACAATTTTGTGCCTATCACCATAAGGAAATGGTGTGATTAAATATATATGTTCATGTGTATTTTTAAAATATAAGTTTCCCCTGTCACTGCCATTAATTGACATATATTGGAGCTCATGTTTTCTCTATTATTAAGTTAGATTAGATTGCAAGACAGGTGAAATATAAACAATTGATTCATAATTTATCTCACATTAAATACTAAATATTTATTGGTATTCAATATGTTAAAATGTTAAAGTTGAATTATAATAATAATAGTATAATGAGCTTAGAATAAGCAAACATTTCCAGCTAAACGCTCATGATTTCACATTTTAAATTTTATATCACTCACAGAAAGCAGCACTGACTTACTATGACAATATGTGCACAGATGCAACCATACTTAAAATAGTGATTATGTTTGAATAACACAACTCAAGATTGTAAAATCTATTATGATCTAATATTGAAAATAATTGTATATAATTGCTTTTTCTATCTTAATTTGCTTGTAATGTACAATGTGTTTGTGCCATTGCCAGTATAAATACACAACCGTGTCGTAGGTGGCTGTGATATAAATTATAACGCTTAGTAGCAGATTATATCCAACACATACCGAACAGAATTTGCCTTAAAATACGAGTTAAAAATAACCCTGAGGACAGGACAATCCTCTGGATAGATCAGAATATGAGTAGAGACGAGTTAATATAAAGGTCACGGGTCTGATTCCCGTATTCAGGTTTCTTTATTTCAATTTATTCGATCACAATTTTGTAAAGTTATTATTTCAGATATCATTGTGTATCATTTTACAGAAATATCTTTATAATAAATGATTAATATCATCACATTATTGTACTTACTGTTCCAAACCCTACTATAGGCATTTTTATACCATTATAAAACACAACTTCTTTCCCGGAATGTGCCATGTTAGTCTGTGAAGTAACCTATGCAAAAGATGGCAAATAAATGACAAGCATCTTGGCAGTGAAATGTTGTTATATATGATCTAATTCTATTGTTAGGATTGTATGTAAGATCAGATAAATATTATGAGCATTGTTTTGTATGATTATCTTATCTACATGACNATAAAACACAACTTCTTTCCCGGAATGTGCCATGTTAGTCTGTGAAGTAACCTATGCAAGAGATGGCAAATAAATGACAAGCATCTTGGCAGTGAAATGTTGTTATATATGATCTAATTCTATTGTTAGGATTGTATGTAAGATCAGATAACTATTATGAGCATGGTTTTGTATGATTATCTTATCTACATGACATAGCTATGTATACATATAATAATGGTAGTACTGAAAGATTTTTATTTTTTGATACTTCAAAATATGTTTGTGTATTTTGTGATAGTTAATATAACTACAAATTCTTAGGAACAGGAGGGTGAATATTAATTTCAATACAAAAATCCCCGGCATTCGCATTGTGAAAATAAATCTCCATTGCACCTGATCAAATTCCAGGATGTTAGATAACACCAGTGGTGACTTGTGGGTTGTTGTTGAGGTAGGTCAGAACTAAAGAAACTGTAGCTCTAGTGCTAAACGTTTTCTTCCTCATCGTTCTCAGTTTAACTAACCACACACAATAATGTCATTATTAATGTGTATTAGATTTGAATGGAAATGTTAATACTAACTGTATTCTAATATAGCCTCGACAAGTCTAGTGTGTTCTAGAAGCAACCAACGAGTCTCCACAGTAACATTTAAATGTATTAGTATTATTATTAGGTGTTCTGTCTTAGGACAAGACCATTCCTTTTGTCAGTGAACTTAGAACGCCAATACGCTCTGTCCTCTGACATCTCCTCCTTCACCTCCCAAAATTTTCTTCTTTCTTTCAATCTATCCAATATTTGAATCCTCCTTATTCCTAAGCTTATCTTTCCCTAAATATTTCCTTCTGTGACATCGTGCAGAAGACCGTTATTCATAAGGATGTGTTCGATCCTGTTTGCTTTGTACCAAATAATCACATTCAAAATGGTTCTCTTTTCACTCACTCTTCTTAGGACTGGTTCATTTGTCATCCTGCCTGTCCACCTGATCTTCTCAAGTCTTCTCCAGCACCACATTTCATTGCTCTTCAAATATTTCTTTTCCATCTTCCTGAGAGTCCAAGTTTCTGCTCCATGCAGTGTGATGCCCCAAATGTAGCATTTCGTATTATACTTTAGTCAATTCTAATCATTTTATTGCTTTCTCATAATCCATTAAACAAATTATTGCAATTATGAAAGTATTTGAACATTACATTATGAGGGATCTTGTTGGCCTTTATTATGTTCTCAAACTCAAAAAAGCAGGTCTTACAATTTTGATCCTTTTTCTGTACTTGCGCTACAGCCTAATTGGTTTAATTACTATCGCTCAAACTGAATATTTAGACGTTGATTTTCATATTTCTATATCAAATCATAATTTGGATTCCATACCTAAAATTATGAGTAGTTTACTAACTTTCGGTTTAGTGGCATTTTCAAAATGATAATCTTTTAGAGTTTTTTAGATGATATATTGATGTTATGGATTAAAAAAAGAATTATAGCACTACGCCTTACTACTCGTTCGGGCTATACACTTAATTACTAATTACACTAATGGGTTAGGAATGGGAAGATTGAATTTAGAGGAAGATAGCCCACATTTATGTGGTGGGAGAGTGGACAAACATTAAGGAAAAACCACCCTCAGCTAACCCAACCGAGATTAAAACCCCCGATCTCCCCGTCCTCGGCAGCCTAGCTCAATACAAAAGCAATGCTTTAACCAATTATGCCACTGAGGCGGGTGTTAAGAATACATGATGTTCATTTATTGCCTTTAAATATATATATATAATCGAAAATGGCTCTAACAATTTTGTTAAATTGGGAAACTGTGGATTGTTTTGCTTTATCCATAAGAATGTATACGGGTTTTTTCTAAATCAAAATGTTTGAGGGTTTAATGGAGATTGAATTTTTTTTTACCATAATATGAAATTTTATTAAATTCCTTAGAACAGCTAAGTTCAAAATTTATATAAGAATTGTTTATTATGTCTCCCAAAATGGTATTTTTGTTTTTCTGAGGGAAACACTAAAACACAGTTTCTTAATACCTAACTATTATTATTTTAATCATAATTAGATTATACGAAGATATGTGTAGGATTTTGTCCTATTTATTATATTATGTTGCCATTTAGTGTTCTTATAGTAAAAATTCATTTTTCCATTTTAAAACAGATAATTTAATCCTAACAAACGTTAAACTATAGTAAAAGTTTCACGATAGTTGCTCAGTAGTGATATATTAAATGCATTTTTATCATACCTAAAATAATTATTGTAATGATACTATTCTGGGCCCCTCTCATTTTTTCAAAAAGTCATGGATGAAATGTATTTTTCTTTAAAATACCATATGTAAATTTTACTTTTAATACTTCATCCATGAATGACCAGACGTGTTCAGAAGTAAATTCAATATACGTTTTAAATCTTTCTTTCTTTCTTTATAAACCCTGGTGCGTTCTATTTGAAAATCTGATGATGAGTTAGCTGCCTTTTACCTAATGAGAATCTAGCCTTCACAACATCAGGTTGCCAGGAGTTATATTAGTTTTAATACTTGATGACAAGGGGTCCAAGAAGCAAGGGGTAGGTCAAATATTAGGGGTTGGAGCTGCTTGTGCGCACACAGAACATAATAATATCACCAAAAAATTAGAAATATCAGACGGTAAATAGTAATATCACAGAAAATTAGTAATATCAGACAGTAAATAGTAATATCACAGAAAAATACTAAATCTCTATCTCAAACTGTTGCAAGCTCTAGCACTATCTATAGCTCTCCGCGTCATTACGTTAAACAAATAACAAATGTATCATTTCAATGTCAATTTTATAATAGTGAAAGTGTAATCAACTAAATAAATTTGTACAAACATTAATTTTTACTGATTTCAACAGAATTACATATAATCAGATCATCATATAGCCGTGTGATGGCAAGTGCGCAGTAAGGCGTGCACAGATTATCATCATACATTGGTGTCACTATAATATGAAAATAATTATTCCTCGACCGTGTCAGTTGAATAGGTAGATGTGACAAAATGCACTAAGCTGTTACAACCAGTGGTGTAGCAAAGCACTCCTTGTAAACATATGGGGGCCCTCTATCTACTGATAATAATCACAATTAAACTCGAGACAATACCATGTTATACTAAACAAATGGTTATTGTCTAAAACTGTGAAATAATATGGATCATCAGTCATCACCAATATATAAACTTGGTGTTAAAAAGACGATTACTAGAGATGTTACATGAAGTATGGCCAAAGTACGCAGAGCTTGCTAAGACTGTATCTGTTAAATATTCTTATCCTACAATCTCCATTTAACAAATCACACACAAAGTATGCTCAATTGCTCATACATGGGTAATATCTTTTTTTTATATACCTGGCTATTGAGTGTTCTTCTAATTTAATGAGAAAAATTCATAGGTAGGGTATACCAGTTGAAAAAAAATACTAAACCGAAATGATACAATTTATTTATTTATTGTCGCATATAAAAAAAAGACAGTAAATACATGTATATGAAAATATTTCTGTTATCAGCCCCAATTACATCTAATCAAACAAATTTAAAGCAATTTGGTCCCCAAGCCAGAATATGATGAGGAAAAAATATGTATACATAATATAGTTTAAGGATAATCACGTGGGGAATAGAGAAAATTAATATAATTCAATCTTGAAAAAATATGATTGTGGAAATAGTTAATGTTTCTAAAAAAGGCTGTACACTGAGAGGAAATTTGTTTGCCTGTCATTATTCTGAAGCGCAACTCAAATAAATAATACTATTAAAAAACATTATACAAGGAAATATTTCAAGTAAAACAGGAAAATAACAAATTGCCACCTACTCGATACCAAGATTAAATTTTACAAAAATATATTAACCCATGGTAGATCTAATAGTGTTGATTTTAATGAGTGCTATGCTCAATGTATAGTCAATCTACCAAGCAAATACATTTTTAATCTATCTGGGAACTAGCCTATCATATCACTAAATCAAGTTCCTAACATAAAAGGAATTTTATTCTCTTGTTTCTGCTAACACGTTTACTTTTCATTTGATTCATATTGTAATACTGACATAATACTCGTTGAAAAATTAACAGTGTCATGTCTGGTCGTGTAATGTTTCCCATTGTTATTTATTTGTTGGACATAGATTATGAATGGGAAACATTTTTGCTGACCCTCAAAATCAGGGAGGTGAATTTCAATTAGTCTCTAAGCAGATCAAATATTTACTCAAATGAAAGCGTGAAACTGTTCCTTAATTGAATATTTAATTAAAACAAACAATTTGTGTGCTTAGTTTTTCGTAAATTTCCCTGTTCCTCCCCCTTTTATTCACTATGGTGAGCACAACGTACAGCTGTGTTGGTCTGTGTCGGTTTGTAAGAATTCAATTCGAAGCAAAAATACTGTTTCACCCTTGTGGGTGCCAGTTAGTATTTCTGGTTTAGTGAAATATGTTTTTTATGTTTGTATTCCTTCAACACTTTATATTCCAACAGTTTGGTGTCTGATAGTCAGTTAATAGCCATGAATAACTCCAGTGCTATATTTAAAGAAATCTGCATTAAGAATAGAACAGTACAATACAAGTATTGAATATTAATAATTTAACAATCTTTCAGGATAAATTATATAACCTTTTCACATAGCCTACACCAGCTGTCTCCAAGGTAGGGTGCATGTCAAGAGGTTTGGGGGTACACAAAAATATTCAAATATTGGCGAAAGGAGTCTAAATTTGCCAGCAGTGTAAGACAAAAGGGGCGATTCCGGTGTTCTTCTATATTTGACCTCGAGAAAATAATTTCAATTCCATACATAAAATAGTTTTAAGATTATTGATAATTTAATTTAATGTTAGTTTTTATGGTAACTTTTGCTTTTAGAATATCAACATATATTTCACCTTATTAACTAAAGGCACAATTTATGAAAATGGGCTGTCAAAGGGTACACAAGAGAAAAAAAGTTTGGGAGCCGCTAGCCTACGCCATAGTGGAACCATGCAATGTTATCTCGTTATTTCATAGCATAAACAGAGTGTACAATACTTATTATTAAATTTTAAATAATTTACTTTTTTTTCTTCTTCATAAAGTTTCTAAATTGGGGATAGCCTTTAATATATAAATATGTGACAGGAATTTTAAAAGGTTTGATTCTGTTATTGAACCCTTTATTTATATTTATATTTTAATTGTGATTATAAATGCTTTTTTTAAACTTTAAAATACACTCAAATTTAATGTTATCTCTTATGAATATTTTACTTTTAAATAGTTGTCCAAAGGAAGATGACAACTACACCTAATTTCATAGCTGAGGGAACTGCAGGTCTAAAGGAGAAAAGATTTATCTTCGCTCTCTCTCTCTCTCTGTTACCGGTTGCCAAACACTCGAGCTTTTATTTGTTGGGAAGTGAGGGGGGAGGGTTTACTTGGAAATCCCTCATTATATACAATACGGCATGGAGAGGTTGGGGGGTTCAATTGACAGGCAAACACATTTCCTCTCGATTTACAGCCTTTTCTAGAAACATAAACTATTTCCACAATCATATTTTTTTCAAGATTGAAGTATATTAAGTTTCTCTAATCCCCACGTGATTATCCTTAAACTATTTTATGTAGAAATCTTTTTTCCTCATAATTAATATACAAACAATATGCATTGCAGCTTGAGTTACTGAACGAGTTCCATCTTTATGAATTTAAGTGTACTCTCTTAACACCATTGCCCTTTCTTTACTACTTAATATTTACCTCTTGGAATGTAATTGCTTGTAACAAGCCGGAGACTCCATAATTGTTGATATATTGTAACTGTTAACAATAAACTATTATTCAAATAAATGTATTAATATACACATAAAATTATAATTCCACAACCTTGCGGCAAAAAAATAACACAACCAACACATACACAAAATCTTAACTTGATCAATTTAAAAAAAAAAAGTCTACACAGAGTACTAATAAAATATGTGTTTATTTAGTGAATGTTTTTGAGATAGTTATTAGGAACACGAGACTCAGACTACTGTAACTTTACGACTGTGCTCAAGGAAGAAGCCCCAATTACTGGCAACAATGACAGCCCATCATTGCCAAATTTGATATACATTCGAAGTGTACCACCCTCCTTCTCCTCTAATGGACAAGGGCAGGGGCACATATGCATAAAAAAAGAGGGTCAAAAGTAAGTAACAAATTATTAAATTGCAGAAGAGCATTAGGACCACATAAACGTTAATAGGCCTTCAGTTTGACCTATACAACAATTTTCTGTCATGAA
>CABFOV010005806.1:0-39640 GCA_902141375.1 Timema poppense
CAGTCTAGCTTTAACACAAAACTAGCGTGTTAACCAATTACGCCACCAAGACGGGTATGAGAATATAAATGGTAACTATAATATAAATAGCTCGACAAATGAGCGCCGTGGTATTGCTCGGATGTGTGTTTTGTTATTTTTCTTAATCGTTGTCGTGAGGCGCTGGGACGTTAAAATGGGGTAAGTGGGTCACCTCCCTCACCTTGTTTCTTCTTGTTTTGTAGCAAATACTAAAAATTCAATAAATATAAAGATTAAAAAGAAATTTCAGAATAAATTAAACCAAATATTTGTTTACAATATCTGGAATTTCTTTACTTTTGGTTTATATTATTTTTGTTTTACCTTATGTCAAATCCAGTGGGGTAAGAATATAATATGGTGTACTCATACATATTTTAACTGCGTGGTATATCACGTAATAATTATTATATACCCTAACTGTTATAGTAAAATCTACTAATTTAAAGTTAAAATATTTCTTATAATTGATATCTGCGTTTAAATCTGATGTAATAATATTTTATGAACTGATTAAAAAGTTTATGTTTGAGAAAATATCACTAACTACCATGATCACATATCCAAAATAGTTTATTTTCATTTCATATCCAAACACTTTTTGGGGTTTGTTGGAAAGCTAAGGAATTTCAGAAACATTAATAATATTTAAGACTAAATTTCACACCTGGACTCTATCTCCAAACATCAAACATATCTGCACATCTGCCTGGATATCAAACGTATCTGCGAGTTGGCCCTAATATCAAACGTAGTTGAAAATTTTACCCGATATTGAACGTACATCTGCCAAAATATAAAATATTAATATTGTTACAACTTAACAAAAAGCTGATCAATGGAATTAACTAATGAAGATATTATTGTCTGTTTTTACATTAAAATTTCAATTTTCTTAATTTCCTATAATCAATTTTCATGAGAATCGGCCCTGCCTAGACGCATTAAACTTGACTAATTTAGTAGGGTTTATGAAGACAGTATTGATAGTAAATTTACACATTATTACGTGAAGGAAGTGGGAAACCATTTAAGAGCCTCAGTACACTCAGTCGGGAAATTAGAATCTTATTTTACATCACAAGAATAACCAAACTATGTGAGTTTGACATTAAAGTCCCATTGCCCCTTGATTTCAAACGGTCTAGATATCAAACAAGAAATAGATTTATCGATATTGCGAACACACCCAAAACTCTATGGCTAACCAAATATTTAGGGTCACGATTGCTAACAGCGAAATAGCAAATCACAGGAATTCCTCTGTGAAAGTGGCTGGACAATAGGGCTTTCCCCATAACCTGGCCTAGCCAAACCCAACCCACCTCAACACAACCTTACCCATCTTTAACTAACCTTACATAACCTAACATAGCATAGCATAGCATAGCCTAGAAATTCTCCTGTATGTAACATAGTTAAAATTAACCGTTGCCACCGTTATTATCCTATTAGTGTAGGGATAACATTCCAAGCACAGCATGTCCACAATCTGGAGTCCTCCTCATGTGTAAAAAGCAGAATATCCTCTTCAGGTACCCACGTGCTCGCCTTATGGACTGTTCGCAACCAGGACAACACCTTTAGTCCACGTGATAACTGAAGATATTCACATTTATATATATTATTATATATAATATATATAAAATATATATATAAAAAATATATATAATATATTATATATAATATATATATAAAATATATAATATATATATAAAATATATAATATATATATAAAATATATAATATATATAAAATATATAATATATATATAAAATATATAATATATATATGTAGCACCGCGTCTTACAGCCCGTTATGACAATATGGTTATATACTAATTTCGCTAACTGTTTTAGGGATGAAAGAGGTTATATTTATAGGAAGTATTCCAATATTTGCGTGGAGGGAGATTGGAGAACCATTTCATAATTACCATTTTCAGTACACCCGACATAGATTCCCCGTTATCGACAGTATAGTCTACTGTGATAGTAGCGTCTTAAGCCATGCGAGCACAGGAGTGGGTTAACATACTTTGATATGCTAGTGGAATAGGGAAGAGTATGGTAACATTTAGATGAAATTTTCCATCGCTTTCATGAAGGGAGCTGAAAAATCGCTGAAGAAAAAAAAATACTTTGCACAATATGCCCTTTTGATACCCACCCTCCCTGTCACTGGTAAACTAGATTAGGTGGCCTGACATTAAATCACTTTTATAACGGGCTTGTATAGGCTTGTAATGCTTCTGGAAAAAAATAATGTCTAAGTAATCGGTATCAGTTATTCAGTCTATTGCGAGTTTTACGTCATAGATTACGTGACCACGTATGGGGCTAGAGCAATTATGCAGCAACTCGACCTAGTATTAATTCAGGATGTAATGTCTGAGTAATCTGTCTCAACTCTCCCAGGTGAGATCCATGATGCACACCTGTGTGTGTGTGTGTGTGTGTGTGTGTGCACGTGCATGCGTGTAACCAACCACTGCCCCAACCCAGCGTGAGGCTGATGATCCAAAGTGAGGGCTGTCACACGTGTTGTAATCTCACAGTCTGTTGATCTCGCACCGTGGGTGGATCCCTGCACTGTAACTCGGTGGTACAATGGTCATGAAGGGTAGAGTGTGGATTCCAACTGGTAGCAGACCCGCACAGGTTACAGAGAATCGCTAAGATGGATATAAAATACTAAACCACGTAAAGGACTTATATCGCTCTCACCCTAGACTTAGTTTCCATTATTGTATCTCAGTATCATTTTGACACTGGATAATTTTTTGTTTCTTTAAATGTTTAAGAGCAATAAAGTAACAAGGGTTTGATGCAGAATATGAATCAAAAGTTAACACAATATAACTGCTATGGGAGTGATTAAAATATAGACAATGATTTATATATTAATACGCCTTTCAAATTAATACTGGCATCTCTATCACTCTATCGCTCTCTCTCTCTCTATATATATATATATATTGGTGTTTATATATGTATGTATGCATGAATTTATTTTTATATACATCCGATTTTTTAGAATGTATGTATAAACTTGTATATGTACTATACAAATACTACATATACACATTTTTTATGTATACCCATGTTTTTTCAAGTCTTCATATATACAGATATATATAAGTATATATCTGTATACATGTTCACCCCACATCTTACAACTCTTTTGGAATACAAGCATATAAAACTGGCGGCCCGTGTACTTTTTGATGATTTACTGTAGGCCGATGCATCTTAATATAAACATTGAATAAATACATGATTTGTAATAGTGACATTTAGAAATTGTTCATAGTTTGGAAAAATCTTGCAAGTAACGTTCGTGTATCAAATTATTACCCTTTAATCACCAGAAAACCTTTAGCAAAAAATGTAAAACATTTATATCAAATATGTACAGTATAATGTTTGGCGGCACATTAGTGTGCAAACAGCTTTTTTACTCATATGTAAAAGAAACAAACACCCAAAAGATCACGGACAACGGGTACAGATTCATCATAAATTATAGAGTTTAAAAAAATACCAATATTATTGCTATAGAGGTTTATAAAATAAGTTTTCTTAGTCTTATTTTTATAATAATACAGATTTTAAATACATTTATTCTTCTTAATATGGTGACAATATTGCATTTTTTTAATGTCTAGTAAGTAATCGCTAACAAAGGTGCATATTTAACAGTTTTACAAGAGTAAGGGCTGAATCATTTAACCTCAGAAAATGTAGACAAGGGGACGAGGGGTCGTGAGATCGATCGTGGGATGTGTAAAACTGTGATAAGTTTAAGTAATTGTATCGATATATACATTATTATTAAAAGAAAAGACTGAATAAATATAAAATAACTATGAGGCAAAACTATTAGGGGTTCTAATATTCACGACAGTGTCCTGAACATTTCTAAATTAATATGGGGTGTAGGACGTATTAGATTTGGATTTATTTAATTCTTTTGATTGTGGTATGTTGAGGAAAGTTTTTTAAAGATATCAATAAGGGTTTGATTTTAAAAGGTGGTTTGTTTATTTAGAATATATTTGCTATTTAAAATTGAAATTTTGAATAAAATGTTTTCAACAATATTTATTCTAGTGGCTTTTTGTGAATAGTATATGAGTTTCATACATCTTTCAATTGGCGTGGGTTGATGACCAGCATTTATTAAATGGTTAGCAAAGTTTCGTGTGTTTCTATTATCTAAAATAACTTAAGTGTTCATGATAGCTATCCAAAAATTCTCCCCATCTCTCCTATATATTTGGATTTACATTTACATTTTTTTATTAAAAATGACCCCTTTTTTTCTTCATTGATTAATCTGTTTAATTTTGAGTTATTGAGGTAATTTTTGGCTATGGTTATTTAGGCCAAGAGCTAGCTTTATGTTAAGGTTTTTTGAAAATATTGGTGATTCTATTGGTATCAGTTACAATTTTGTTAAATTTCATCCATTGGAGTTGACTTTTAAAGTCTTAATTGTTGAGAGTAGATTAATTGGCCATTTGAGACTTTTGTTTTTGTTGTATTTTGTAAATTAATGACTGTGAATATCCATTGTAGATAGCTATTTGTTTGATGATATTAAGTCAAATTTCGAAGATTTTGTTGTTGGGATATAAAGTAGTCTCTATTTTAGAGTATTGAAATTGGCTTTTTTATGGATATTAGGATATTTGAATCATCGGGGATAATGACATTTGTGTATGTTGCATTTATATAGATTTTGTATTCAATCACATAATTGTGATTTTGATGATGGAGATGTCAGGATAGTTGATACCGTTTTTAACTTCATGCTCTGTTAAATTTTAGTTGAGAGTTAATATTGATAAATATTGGAATAAGGTATAATTGTGGAGTGGAGTGGATTATTTTAATGATTATGAAAATATAATCTCCAAAACGAGAGTAAAATTGTATAGTGAATTTCATCTTTGAATTGATTGATTATTTTGCTGTAGTTTATTTGAATTTTTATTTTCGACATAAGTCATGAAGTATGGGATCCCATGGCAAGGCTATTATTTTGTGAATAAACTTTGTTATTAAATTTAAAATACTGTATATATTCTTAGAAACTGTTTGAAGTAAGGGGGTAATTTTTTGATGTAATTAGAAGAAACATTGTTTTTAGTTGAAAATAGTCTTTTTAATATTGATTGACTTCATTATTGAGACGTTGGTTGGTTAAAAATTTTAGACTTTCATTCTTTATTATAAAATCTAATAATAATATGAAAAATACTGTATCTATTCTTAGAAACTGTTTGAAGTAAGGAGGTAATTTTTTGATGTAATTAGAAGAAAAATTGTTTTTAGTTGAAAATAGTCTTTTTAATATTGATTGACTTCATTATTGAGACGTTGGTTGGTTAAAAATTTTACACTTTCATTCTTTATTATAAAATCTAATAATAATATGTTATGTAAAATTTTCAAACTTTCCTAATATGCAATATGTCTCTTAATGGATTTTAGTTTGTAATTTATTTTCACTACACACAAAATGATTCACAAATAACATACTATCTCTCGTTAAAAAGTTTCAAAATGTTCTTCAATTTTTTTAAAATATTTATCTATATTCAGTCAAACATAATTATTTAAAAAAAATTAGGATTATATACAACAGATTAAAGCAACAATATAATCTACTTTTCTATTGGTCAAGCAAATAACAAACCCGAGACCACAAAGCAATCATCGTCGGCTTAATAAACCTCCACTGGTTATCAAACAGTGGTCTAGGAGGGTCAGGGAGGGTTGTGGTCAAAACAAGCAAAATTTGCCGCTATCACAAAGAGAACACTACAATGTTGACTGAAGCCCTCATAATTGCACAACTAATTGCAGGGGAGTTAAACATTTGGTAGCCCAGGATAATTACCGCAATAAATATTTTATTGCATTTTGATTGCATATCTCAGTTCAATGGGATGCTCCACAAAAAATACCTAAATAAAATTTGGTTTCTGATAATGCTAGAATAAAAATTAATCTTTAATATATGATTTTATTTTAAATATGTTAATACCATAAATATTACATGGATGAAATAGGAGATTGACGCAACCATTCAAACGTGATGACAAAGCAATATTTTAATTTGTTTGTTTTTTAACCACGTTTTGGTATTAGTCCAAGATATTATCATTTGATTACTTTTATTGAATTGGTAGATTATTCTAATAATACAAAAAAAAAAATTAAAATAAAATCATCATGGTATAATTAATTTTTTGTGATCGCATCTCAACACCCGTTCAGGCAATAAACATATGTAGTTATTACTCTGTTGAATTAAAATAAACAAGGTTGAATTTCAAAGAGTTGTACCCACATATTTGTGTGTAGAGAGTGTTTAACCCTTTAGGAAAATCTTCTATTAACAAAACTGATCAATAATATAATCCGGGTCTATTAATCATTGGGGGTTCAGTCTATTGCGATAGTAACGCCTTAGACCCGGCATGTAGAGAGCTTGATTGTTCAAAAGGGCCACTTTGAAAATGGAAAGTTCATAGTAGACGGAATATCTATAACTTCAAAATTGACTTCATCTTGAATAAAAAACCTCCTTAATATTACCTACTATATTGCATTAGGAACTATAAAAATCACTACCACACTTACAAAATTACGCCATCTGTCTTTAGCTATTTATAGCCAATCCAATTTGTTTCACCCTATCCCTATCTCAAAATATTACTTGCCAGACAACTCTTTACACCATATCCTAAATTTGAGTCAGTTATGGCTAGTCCCCCTCATTTCACCCTATCATCTAATTTGAACTAGGTCTACCCAGTCCACCTCATTACACCCTATCCTTATCTTGAACTAGCTCTACCTTGTCTACCTCATTACACCCTATCATTATCTTGAGTTAGGTATACCCAATCAACCTCATTACATACTATCTATTTCAAGTCCATCCAAATGCTATCCTCTCATCTGTGTCTAGGTCTTTCCAATGGTCTCTTCCCTTAGCGTTTGCTAGTTGACACCCTGAACACGGCTCTAGATTACCCCACGTGCACTGTACAATAATCTAGCAGACTTGATTTTCCCAAAAAATATCTTGTTAAGAGTATATGGTATGTAGTTCACCATTATGTAACCTCTTCCCTTTTTGGACCAAACACGTTATTGAACAGATCAATTTCGAGCATACTATATCTGTTTTCTTCATGTAAGTAAGAAACCACGTTTCTCACTCATAAAGGACGATCAGTAAAATATTGGTTTGTACACTCTGAGCTTTACATTCCTCTTCAGCAGGCGAGATGGCAACAACTAACTGACCAAGTATTAGCAAGCTTTTCAATACAGCATATTTTTATTAATTTCCAATCGAATACCGTTATAGTTATTTAATATTTTCCTAAATATATATATATATATATATACTCACTAACCCTGTCAAATGATATGTGGTTTGCTCTTTTCTCTAAATTATCATTATCAATTTTTGGTTTCTGTGTGATCATATATTTAATATTTTCAGCATTCACCTCTAAGTCTATTTACACCCCAGTCTCTAATAAAGTGTCTGTAATTTTATTCTTGCAAATGCTTCCTTAGTATTGCCTAGTAATTGAAGACCTCGGGGAAAGAAGAGGACAGCTCCATTTTTCAAAACTTTTTAGAAACAAAAAAAAAGTTTAAAAAATTTATTTTTAAAGATTTTATTTTCATATTTCGCATTATTTTAAACTTTGTCACTTAAAAACAGAATTCAATGATATTTTTTTAAACAAATTATTCGTCATATAATATAAGGTTTATGTATTGGAGTTGTCCTGTTTTTGCTCCTAATATATGTGTTTTTATTGGTTTCCTTGGTAAAAAGAGAGAGAATAGTGGCACAAACAATCATATATTTTGAAAATAGTACAGTAGGTTACATGTTTGCTTTATGACAAAAACAATTTGGTATTTGAATAATAGTAAACAAAGTTACTTTCTTCTTTATTTGACAGGATTTTTCTTTTTAGTTATCATAATCCCCGTCTTCTACATCACTCGTGTACTTATAGCATCATCTTCTTGAATCAGTTCTACATAAAACCACAAGCAATCTGTGGGAACATATTTTTCAACTGTAGCAATTATTGCTAAAAGGTATCCTAAATTGGGTTAGTCAATCAAAACATCACTCACCCAATCTCACCAACCGGACGAGCGCGCGGAAAGAACAATACGTCCACACACGATAACAACATGGAAACATCTGAGAGCGCCGATCCTAGTGCTGCATTTTGCCACTATGCACCACCACCTGTCTCAATATCAACATGGACATCTAGAAAAGGATAGAAGCTCTGAGGCCTTGCTAGAAGATTCTCCACGCGTCTAGTACAGCGCACCTCCCCCCTCTCCGTGTGTTTGAACTCTGTGATCTCCACCCTTGTGTAATCCCGTCTCGAGTGTTCGATGAGTTTCGCACCATATAAAAGACCGCCCATCAAGAGAGAGACCACTCTTGGGTTAGCCTTGGACACTAAGACGAGGCGTAGGCTTCGAGGACATACTTATACAATGTAAGGAGAAATTCTATTTCGGCACAAATAAATATTATTGTAATCTTTCTAAATTCCCGTTTGATCAGTTTACGTGTAAATATGGGTTTTGATAGCTTATATGAATCTTCGTTTCTTTTACTGAACATTGAGTTTTAACTTCACTTCTGTTTAGTATGGATTATAGAGAAATATGACTTTACTTAAAATAAAAAATTATTGTGGGGAAGTTTTTTCTAAAGTTAGTTTTGAAGTTTTCTATGTTAGTTAATTTGTGCGTATCAACTTTAATTTAAATTATTTACCTTAATAATTGGGTTTCAACGCTTGTTGACTTAGTATCAATATGGGGAAGTTATTTTATAATCTTAGGTCCTAACTATTCAGTGTTAGAATGCATGACGTAGATAACTATTCTTATCTATTTAACTTGATGATCTGGCTTAGGAGTTATTTTTCATAGTTATAGAATGTTGGCAGAGTGTTAATAATATTTAGGCCAGAAAATGATAATAGTAAAGTTAGGAACTACCCGTAACTGTAATGAATGGATAACTATGTTTATTTATCAGGATTTTGAAGTTAGTCTAACATCTACTTTGGAGGATTCCGTAATAAGTTTTTGCTGTATATTCGTTGGGACGTCATGCGTAGGCTAGTCATTTATGGGGAACCACGGAACGTTAATGTTGATAGCAAATTGTTATATTACTTTTCATGACTTGTACTAAATTAGATCATAGTGGAGAAATCTCATTTAAGATTAGATGTTGTCATACGCCATTTTGATAATGCTATGCATAGAAAATTAATTCACGTTTGTTCATGAAAAGTTTTCTTATAAAAAAAAAAAAAATAAACATAGATTGTGATTATTGCACTTCAGCCTTGACGGATATTGTATTGATAAAAGATTCTTTAAAGAAGTGTTCTGTTCTTTAATAAGATGTTCGCTGAAATAAAAGCAAAGTTTTCTTTAAGACTTGAACTTTTTACTATTCCAATCATGCCATTTATCCCTAGGTTTAGACATGTATAATGTTAAGATCCCTTATAACTTAGCCTTCAACCTCATCATATTAAATATAAATTGTTTTCTAAAAGGAGGACAGTGATATTTCCCGCTTCCTAGGAGTGAGTGGCGTGCGTTGGAGACAGGTTGTGTACCCTGCTATATTTCACTCCAAAAACATAATGTTAGTTACACTACGCACTCCTATTTATCTAAATTTTTGATAACATTAATTTGATTTTATTGTATTGAATCCCTCTTATTCAAGAGTTTGGATTACACAACTAGCTCCTTCACATCTTTGAACTTTCTCTTTTTTATTTTCAAAGGTTCATGGTAAAGAACTTTGTCATATTCTGGTAGAGAGAAAGTAATGTTTGGTTTTCCTATCAGGAAAGCATTTTTTACTAAAGGCACTACTGCTGCCGGAGAACTGCACAACATGATATATTTGTTGTACTCCACATAACTACTTCGATATTGTGAATTTACTGCCTTTAGTAGGTTTCTTGGGAGTATTTTTTTCATTTACATTCTGAGGCTTATCGTACAAAGTTTGTAATGTTTTGAACTTGCCCTTAAAATGGGTTGTGAAGTCTGAGAACATACTTTGTTTGGCTTGTACAACAACAAACTTTTTTGATGTCTTTTCACCATGTCTTCGTAATCCTTAGGAAGAAAAACACGTTCTCTTTTCCGTCTCTCCTTTTCAATGATGCCAAAACAATGGTCGCAGTGTAAAGAACTGTGTCCTGGCTCCTCTGGATATCTGTGAACAATCTTATCACACTTTCTATATCCCTTGACCAGAGTGTAAAAGTAATGCATCAGAGAGATATTCTTGTTTTGAGCTGAGCAGTTGTCAGAAAACAGATAAAGTTGTTTTACGCTGGGACTGATTTCATTATTTGCTATGAAATGGTTTATCATACTTATAACTTCATTCTGACCTTTCTTTCCGGTACTTTCATTGTACATATAGCAGTATGATTTTTCATTTCGTGCACAATATATAGTGAAGTTATAACACCACATCTCCAAAGGTACTACCGGCAAAGGTAATTTATGCTGAAAGTCAAAAGTTAGAACTTCAATATTGTCATTTGTTTTGGATTCTTTAATTTTTGAGTTCATGTCTTTGTAAAACTCCTCACTTTTTCTTTGATGGAGTTCTTTTTCAAGTTGTAATATCTTCAAAATTCTGGTTTTTTTTTTAAATTTTTTATTCGGTTCTCAAATTGATCACATTTTTGATATGTGTCGGTTTTTGGTGTGCCAAAAGACCGTTTATAGTTTTGGTTAAAATCACGATTGTAAAAATCGTAGCTAACTGTTGGTTTGCTCTCTTTTCCTTTTTCTATTTTTGAAAAAACCTCGGTCTCATATTTTTGTAAATACAGCCAGTGCATTTTTTAAATACTCAAATCCGGTGATAGGTACCGTACGTTTACATTTTTGTTTATGCTATAATGAGATACTTAAACAGGGAAGCTTTGTATGTGCTCATCAATCTGATTAATAATATTGTCAGGTATTTTTTTTGGGTCTATTTCCATGTTTCCCACGCTTATCCGTCAACACGGGAATACCTTCCTGAAGATAGCCTACTAGCCTTTCCACTCTACGTTTCCCTATTCCATAGAGGGAACAAAAAGAGTTTTGCAAACCTTTTAATAAAAAGTACCGTGTTTTACTTTGTAGTGAGCTGTGTAGGCTCGATTTTGGCCCTCGCCTGTCTTAGGCCTACGTCTTTGAACAGTCGATAGGCTGATGAGACCACTCAGATGGATATGCTGTTTTTCCTTATCTTCCATCGCATTAAAGGAGTTTATAATATTGGTTTTGATATTATCAGTTACAACGGTAAAACATTTGAACTTACAGTTGCAATCTGTTCCCGTGCTAGGAGCTGCGACCACTGCACTTGTATGATTGATGAGATCTTCTCCACTTGCCCTCTTCTTCTTCAACATTGCGTTTCCATTTGGTAGAGTCTCTCTTCCGCTTTCGTCCTTTCGTCGAGTTTACTTTACCTACACAATCTACACCTTTAGGCCTACTAGAACAGTCATCCTCAGCCTGACTAGAAACTCCACCAGTTGAATCGGTTTTATTCACATTACCAGGCCCAGGCCTACTGCAAACTTCGTCACTCTCACAGTCACTTTCCGGAACATAATCAAGATCTGAATCACAGTTAACTAAATCACTGAAAGCAATCATGACTGAAACACAAGAACAAACAATATCAAGATGAGGTTAGGCTTATACTGAAGTAAACAAAGGACTAGAGGTATTCACTATTGACAACTCGATTACTTGTAGTGGCCAAACAGTGAACTATGTTTGTCACAAGAATGGGACAGCTCCCGGGAGCTGTCCCATTCTTCCCCCGAAACTCAGACTGTTACAACTCCTTTCCTTTAATATCTTATTGAATATTAGTTGGAGCTGTATCGTTCTTCCACACAAACAGAGAGAATATTTTTCTTTATATATATATATATATATATCAATAAAAAACAGGAAACCAGCAAAAAGTGGAGCTGTACCCTTCTTGCACCGGGGTCTTCAATTCATATGCTTTTCCGAATAGCTTCATCGTACCATTTAGTGTCACGCGTCCCTACTAGCTGGTATTACTTCAATATTTATCCATCCATTACTATTTCTGGCCTATGGTTTGGGTCAGTTTATTATTAAAGCCCTATTTTTTCCACTACCGGCCTGCTAAGCCTGTCATAGCTTCATATGCCTAATAATGTAACTTAAAATTAGGACAGGCACAACATACAAACTACGGCCATTAATTCATTACTGTGAAAGGGTAAAACCACATTTCACGAATGATAAATTGGTAGCCATTGGAATCGAACCCAGGACCCTTAGCTCATTAGACAAACATGCTACCAACTGAGATAAGTTGTCGGATTCTAATAATATATTCCAAGGCTGTATTAAAACTAATAGAGGAAGTGCATCTCCATGTTTAAGCCCACTATTTATTTCGAAAGTATCTGATAAGTGAAATTCAACCTATAACCACGCGTATCAGTCACACCTAACTCAATTAGCTCTACAAGTTTCTTGGGTATCCCAATCTTAACTAAAATTTAACATAGTTATACTTTGTTTATTTTAACTTATTCACGGGCCTTTTGAAAATGTATGTATAATTGATGAACCGACATGTTGTATTCCCACCCTTTTTCTATAACTAGATAACAGTTAAAGTATTTTTTTAATCAGAAATGCGTTATTTTATTTGAAGTAATGGTGTGAGTGTAAGGCTTTTATTTTTGTGCACGTCACTTTCATAATTGATTACAAACATCATGTGATGCGGAGGTCTCCTTTACAGGAGAGAGAACCACTTTTCACACAAACATGTGCCACCGAACATTGAACAAATTTAACCATTTTTTGGAACTAGGTGTCTCTGAATAAAGAATACAAACTCAGTACATTAACACTAAACACTTAAATTTTCAAAATTATAATTTGATTTTAATAAAACTTCAATACTATTTTAGTAACTACAACCATATATGTTAAAACCAATTTCAAAGACTGATAAAAAATAAATATGAATGAATGTATTTAAAACCCCTCTTAAGTGGCGCAATGGTTTAATGAGTGTCCCTCGTGTCAGACTGACCTGATGCTGATGAGATCGGAGCTTGAATTCCGACTGGGTCTAATAAAAGTGGCTTTTCTAAATGGTTTCCCTCTCTCCTTGCACTTAAATTAAGGTATATTACCTAAAATAATCTTAATTTCTCATCGTTATACAATTAGAGTAGTTAACATATATGCGTAGAGCCTGAACAGTTACAAACAGTGATAAAAAAGAATTAAAAAGTGTGAGTGTTTTTATATGATCATATTTTTAGAAATATCTCGGTAATTGATGACAATTTTTTACAGATGGATTCAACCAAAATCTATAAAATCACACTTCACTTTTACTACACTTCAAATAAGTTTCATAGAGAAATTTAAACTTATATTTTGTCGAACCAAAACCGGTGCGATATTAAGCACAACACACACACCTTAGGGGAAAAATGTGAGTGAAGTTTGTTATGTAAAGCTTCTTTAAACAAAAGGCTGAAAATGTCCCGCAGGTGTGACACCGTATACAAAGGAAAAAATCTCTAGCAATAGGATGAGACAAACGACAAAGTGTCGAAACAATAGAAGAGCGCGTTCCAAGGGATCACGTGTCGTTGTTGAGAACAATAACAAGCTATGTGCTGAGAAATGTATGCTGAAACGTGGAAGCGATCCTGGATTGACTAGCAGGTTTATATTTTAACTTATTGTTACTTACACTTATTTTATTTTATTTTATCGAGACTATACATTAATAGTTTATATCAATGAATAAAAATAAGGAAGACAATTGTGGAGGAAACGCAGATTATGTGGAGATTAATATTAGTTGAAGAAAGTTGGAGAAAACTGGTGTCTAGGGATAAATTCAACACTTTTAAATAACATCCAATAAAATCAGTTTAAATTTACAATAACATCGCCAAGTGAATGTTTACCTTGTGTAATGGAAGTCTAGTGCCATAGATCATCGTTCATTAAACAGTTATCCAGTGAAAGACCAATATTTTACTTCTTAGATAGTGGATCCACCACAGATGAATCCACTATGCTATTCATCCCTAGTGAAATGTTCAATTACTAATGTGAAAACTTATTATTACAACTATTTTACCTTAAGTAATATTTTGGCTTTATAGGTGAAATATTTTAAAGAAATGCCCGTCCAGTTTGTGCTAGGTTGGACAAATTTGAGTTAATGAAATACCACAAATAGTACGAGTCCATACGGATGGCCACGCCACAACAGAGGTTATCTTATCACTAATCGTCTTAGCTTAGCCAGATAATACCGCATAATGGAACAGACGGTATCTAAATGATCTGGTAGAAAATACAGGCCCACAATCGCATTCCCGATAATGCCGGCGCATACTTTAACACTGATTTAATGCTAATACTCAGGAAAACGAGTGGTGTTCTGGATAACGCTTGCCCACAGGTGATTGTTTTGTTGTGGCCTTGATCCATTCCCTGTCAGGTGAAATAGGCTTCATCAGGCCACAGATTGTGCCCAATGAGGTCCGGATACGCAGCAACATGCTGTTGGACTAAAGGCATCACTTTACCGGGCAAAGCAGAATAGACGGGAACAGATGCTGCGTTGCTTAGTAATGGGGTGGGTGGTAGCACCTTATCACGCAAAACCTGCAGAACTGATCAACGTTACATGCGTATAGCTTGTGCTACGCCATGGGAGCTAAGCACTGACTGTTGTTGGAAGGAAGATATTACTTCTTCAATACCTGCAGTCCATACGTTGCTTGGCCCTCAAGCCTCCAGTCATGGAAATGGTACCATTTGACCTGTCTCTCGACAATGCTGTTACAAACTACTAAACACATTAAAGCTTGGATGGCATCTTCTGGAGAAGCGATAAGTTTACAGCAGCACCTCAAGTCCGGCTCAGCTGTCAGATTCTTCCAGGTTTATATCTCAGCATTTTGCGTGTGTGTGTAGTTAATTGATACTTACATAATACTGACCTCGAGTTTCTGTATAGGTCTAATCGCCAGTGAAAGAAACTTCAGGCACATCGTTACCACATCAACCCTCTCTAAAATAAAAGTATTTTCTTTATCAAAAGTTACGCAATAAACGGATTTTTCGCAAAGGGTGATTTCAAGCCATATTTACCCAACTAATCATGTAGTATTTATTGTCCGTACCCACGAATTACTACTCAACCTGTATAAAACAGATGCAACACTCTTCAGATGAAAAACTCAAAATTTTTGAAAGTAGCTCTAAGGCATTTTAAACTAACTTCAATTATTTTTATTTATTATTTAGAAAAAAGATTACTCATTATTATTTTACAAGTAAAACATACCCCATATACAAATTTGGAACAAAATCAATAAAACTATACTAAATTATCTTAAATTCTCGAAATAATTCCCTAAAAAACAATTTAAAAAAATTATAGGATAGCAGTTTATTTACAGTTTGATAATTAAGATTTTGAACAAAATTGTTAAAACTGTTAGCAACTAATTTTAAATATTCAAAATCAGGAATCAGTAAACAAACCTTAAGTTTAAATCTAGAATTAGAATCACCATTAGACCCCAAGTTATTACCATATAATTCTATCAAGTTAGATATATAATGATTAAACATTTTAATCTGTAGCCTCATGTGCAGACAGAATGTTGTGGAGTCCTTCTTTGAGACACATACAATTTCAATATCCATAATAATATTGATAGTTTACACTATTGAAATATTTATTTTTATGAGAAAGTAGATTTTTTTTTGACAAACTCACAAAGCTATTATAATAATAATAATAATTATTATTATTTAGCACCGTGTCTTAATACCCGTTCGGGTTATACGCTTTAAGTACTAATTATGCTAATGGATTATGAATTGGGAAGGTCGAATTAGATGAAATGAGTCCGCATTTGCGTGAAGGGAGAGTGGAAAACCATTTAGGACCCCGCCACCTCCAGTTCCCCCGACCTATATTAGAACCTAGGTCTACCCATCCTCAGCAGTCGAGCTGAACACGACTAGCACGTTAGCCAACTACGACACCGTGGTGGGTCACAAAGTTATTCATAACGTGCATAGAAAGGAAGATATATAATACAACCGGCTAACCAGATTCCTGAAATTTTTTTTTAGATATTTATTACCTTAAACGGCGTGCATGGGAACTAAATACCAGTTCTGTTAATTATAGTTCGCCAGTAACGTGGATGTAGTTTTAATCCAGGCCTAACGTAATAAGTTTGGTTTTCACTTAAAGTCTTTTTACTCTATCTCCTAGCAAAGGATGATAACTTTACTCTAAAATATTTCTTTCATATCACATTTAACATTATTTGATCTCACCACAAATTCAATAATTATTCTATATTGTTAGAGATGTTGAACATGGAGAAAGTATAGCCGCAGTTGAAATAAGGACTATTGGGAAACCATTACGAAAAATAACACTTTCATCACACCTTTCTGGGATTTGAACTCCGATCTCACCGTCATCGGAAGACAAATCTATGGCAATAGTGACGCCTTGGTCCATGCAGCCACTGAAGCGGCTATTAGAGTAATTAAACTATAAATATATATCTTAGATGGGTGGTAAGATTAAGTACTGTACAAGAACAAAAATCTGGCACATAATGTAGATTATGACGTCACCCTACCGTCACCGTGCGCTCTTGAACTCTGGGCCCGCAGGGTGTGGCGCTAGAGGGCAGGTCACGTGGTCTTGATCTCTGGCTTCTACGCGGGCGAGACCACAGTTCAACATTCATACACTTTTAGACACTCAATTTACTAACTTACTTTGGGTCAGTCGAACAAGATAGCGCTTGCTTGCACATCAAACGAAACAGTTGTATCAGACAGAAGCGGATCTATACTATAGGCCCACTAGGCACGGGCCTACGGGCGGCGGCTTTAGGGGGCTGCACATTTTGGTTAGCATTATTTTTATTTTAAATATTTTGTTTTTAATAATTACGTTTAAAAATTATTGACTAACATTATTGAAATAGTTCAAGTTAAAGTCAGAACGATAATATTTATTTTTAATTAATTGTACTTTGCAATTACTTTGTAACTGACGTCAATCTTCCTTTCTTAATAATAATGTTAACTCAAGCTACTGTAGAGCATGTAAATGCCAGATTCTCTATCGTTGAAATCTTTTCTTGAATACTACCCTCCCCCCCGACCTTTTTCCTCCGAAACCTCTTAAAAACCTTGAAAATAATGGGGGGCGGGTGGGTGAAGGCGCATATTATAATTGTACCTAGGGGCGCAAATTTTTTAAATCTGCCCTTGGTATCAGAAATTGTTCCTTATACATCAGCTGTAATTGTAACATTACACAAACCTGTAAACCTTAAATGTTTAACAAAGCCTTTCAGCTATTACCAATTAACAAACTTTCAATAATCTGGCTTCGGACATCGCCCTTTATTTGGATCACCTGTGGTTATTGCCAAAATCAGCACACTTTCAGTAACTAAGTGGTTAAAAAGCTCTGATGAATAACAAACAAACAATACGAAGGAAGAAGAAGATAACAAGAAGACGAAATAATAATTACAACAGTGTGTTCACTAAACAAAACTAGAATAAATATGGATGTTTACAGACTTGAATCCGATGAACTCCAATACGAATTACGTATCAGAGGTATTAGCCCAGGGTCTAACACAGAAAAAAATGCGGTCGCAATTTCAAAAAATAATAGATCAGGAACAGGATGAGAGAAAGTCACAGCTAGTAGTCAAATTAATACCTACATATTCGATCGAGGTTCTTATTATAGAACAGAAATTAAATAATTTATTGAGACATATTAAGGAAACTAATTCACCCAGTTATTCACAAACAAAGAAATTGGTCACTAAATCTAAACATATTGAGGATAGGATACTACGTCTGAGTTGTAACAATGAGCAGGTTAAATTTAAAGCATAAGAATTATTCTTATCTCTTAAAATTAATGTTTTAATACACAAGGAGATTAAAAACAAAAAGCTAACTCTAAGACAACAGAAAATAAACCAGCCATTATGTCGCTCGAAAGCCTGTGTATACGTCCCGAAAATCAAATAGAACCTCCACCCAAAATATATACAGTAGATACTATTCCAAATTCTAGGGAAAGAGACATTACAATTCTCAAAATAGTCAAAAAATGTAACTTAAAATTAGGAAACAATTTTGTCCAGTAATCTATATAAAAAAATTAAAAAAATTAAAGGAGCTGTATAGATTGGAGGATCTAGAACTTTTAAAAGCTATTTCTGAACTTTTTGAAGGTAATAAAAGACAATGGATTAGAAACCATTCTAATTATTCGAATTCCTGATATATCTTTTTAAATTGTTTTAAAAAACTTTCTATTGTCTTGACTATGTTGAAGGCCTAGAAAAAGAAATTAGAATGTCAAAACAAGGCCCCACAGATTTGGTGACTAATTACTTCATCAGTATCCAAACATTATTTAGAAGACATGGAGGATATTCAGATAAATAGGAGTTGTAGAAGATTTATGCTAATCTCAAACTCAGTATTAAGATATAAATATCCCTTAATAAGATTAATTCTTTGTGGGAGCTACAAGGGTTAGTGTCATTTTTCAAAAATGCCATTACAGAGATAGAATTATATGAAAAATTAAATTCTATAGCCAGTAAGGTTTTTCCTATACAACAATTCAAACAACCCTACTCTAATCAAAATTATATACACCCACCATATAATACTAACAGCTACTGAAAGTACAATACTAGACAGTACGTTCCTAACAGTACAGTGATACCTAATAATAATAATAATAATTATTATTATTAGTATTATTATTATATTGAACAAACTAGGTCTAAAACCAAAAGGTGTTACTCTTGCTATTCCCCTGAACACTTAGTATCTAGTTGCCCAAATAGAAAACAGAGCCTTGCATATAACTACAAAAAAAAAAATCTGTGTATGTAAAATCATTTAGGTCCACGAAAAGGGCTGAACTAAGTTTAAAAAAATACTTAGCACAAAAGAATTATAATTCTGTCATTGTTGTGCTTAAAAGCTCATGTAAGAAAATATAAAGTATTTCCGTTAGTGGATACTGGAGCCATTAATAACTATGTATGTTTTAGGCAGAGATTTTATGAAGAGTTACGCAATAGCAAGTCTATAAAAAAGGGACAAGAGTGCAATATATAATGTATCATGGCGGACCAAAATATATTTAAGGTTAAACAAATATCAAAGTTTTTATTAAAATTATCGGCTTGTCTTGGCCAAATATGGTTTCTTGTGGCACCTAAACTAACAATAGTCTTGCTGTTGGGTAAAGAATTTATTGGAAATTATAAAATAAAAATATCTTTGAGAAACAAAGTGGTTATGTTCTCAGATAATAAAAAAGGAGATGTTATGGTAGAACTGAAAGAATTATCCAGAGTAGAATCAATTCATATGATCAACAACAATGCCATTAGTAATGAATTGTTACAAGACCTATTAAATAAGTTAGGTGACGTCATCACGGATAAAATCGGTAACACTAACGGGATGACGTATGAAATTTTCATGTTGGACAAAACCTCTGTAAGATCACGCCCATATTATTTTGCTCCTCCCAAGCTAAATATATTACGCAACCATATAACTGAACATTTAAATAAATACATTATAAGACCTTCTATTAGTACATTTGCTGCACATGCCTGTTTAGTTTCCAAACAAGGAAAATCACCCCGCTTTGTAGTGGGTTATCAAAAATTAAATAAGAATAAACCTTTTTAAGCCACTCACTCCCTTACCTACGCAAGAAATGGCGTTCCAATATTTAGGTAAAGCAAGCATATTTACTTTGTTGAATTTAAATAAATCATTTCACCAAGTTCCTTTTAATTAATAATGTTAACAATACATGGCATTTGCTACACAAACGGGACTGTTTGAATATAATTACCTCCCATTTGATTTATCACTTGGTTCAGGAGTTTTAACCAGGCTTATGAATATAATATTTGGAAATTTACAATATAAATTCGTTTATAATTACCTAGATGATTTAGTGGTGTATTCCAACAACATTAGCAAACATAACATTCATTTAAAAGAAGTGTTTACAAGATTACGCAAACCGGAACAAGCCATAAATCCCCCAAAAATACAAGTTGGCGTTACGCAAATAGAACACCTTGCACATATAATTTCATATAATGGTATATCCATAAATACAGAAAAAATTCCGCCCCATATTGTAAATCAAAACACCTAATACCTAAAATAAATTATCAATATTTTTAGGCATGGTGTCCTTTTTTGTTAGATTTATTCCCAATTTGGATTATGTGGCAGAACCCCTATATAAATTACGAAAACATACAACTGTTTTTAATTGAAATTGGTTTAGAGCTACAACAGGGGCAAACTAAACACCAAAACACTTGTTGTTATACAATTAAATTACCATTATTATTAATTAAAATACAATTAATTTATTTATAGACTTTCTTTGTGTAGATGATTTCATCTTCAAATGTATGGCTCAACATGATTAAAAGGGGCATATCAGGCTATGCGAAAAATTGTTTAGTATTTTAATAACCTACAAGATGGACAAATATTGTAATTTTTTAAACAAATGAAATATGTCATTCACGGGGAATTAAAATAGATTCCTTGTACTATTTTAATAAAATACTATACACGAATCTGCACCTATTTCTTCAACTTTATAGTGCCACTATGAAGGCCCCTTTGTGGTACATAGAGCTGATCGGCTGTGAAAGCTTCGAAAAGATGCCGTGCCAACAATTTTGTCAAAACATTTTATCCGTGGGTAAAAGAGTACATCAACAAAGGTAGATTAATTCTACATTTAAATGCATAGGAAATATATTAGGTCTAACTAAACCTATGCTAATGATGTTTTAGTGTAGGCTTCTAGCGTTTACTAATTATTATTTATATGTCAATCAGTGTAAATATTTTTTTGCAATTAATAATAGTAATCATAGCAATTGTCTTGCAAAATCACTCATAGGCCTACTTCTTTAAGATGAAAACAGTATTGAACAATTATCACTCAATTTAAATTAATTAGTTGCTTACAAAATTGTCCACAAACCAGGCTATGATAATATTTCTCTTTCTAATGTTATTTTAAAATAAATTAGTGTGTCATAGAATGGGCCTACATACATTTTAGAATAATTCAGTATATACAGTAGCCATTTGTAAGAAAAATAATTTTAAATCAATATGTTTATCATGCTTTATTTATATTTTCTATCAAAGGTTTAGTAAAATGATAATATGCTATCCATTATCTTGGTTTAACATTGGTGTGAGGCTGGAGTAGAAATTTTTAAGAGCAAACACTAATATCAAAAACACATTTTTAAAGCTTGCTTCCAATCCTGCAGCTCATTTAGAATAAATATTCTTCAATGGGTTGTTTATAAAATAGGCCCTTTGGCTTATATATAGGCCTATAAAAATGTTCATGTTCAATGTAAAAACCAGTAGCGAGGAGTCAGGGTAGGCAGGGTAAGCTCAGACATCACAAAATGTTTTGAAATAGGATAGAAAATGTCCCTTTAGTAAAAGGATGTTTTCTTTTCTTTGGCCTTTACATAAAACAAATGTAAAATTAAAATGGCTATTTTATAAAGCGTAGTGACATGGAAGCAAATGTGTCGGTTTGCTAAGTTGATGCTGTTCCTCCTAATGTATCTAGAAACTAGGGAATGAGGGTAGCAACGAGGGTAATGTGCGCACAGCACTTCTCATTGCCAGTTACAGTAGAGTGAAGAAAGCCCACCAAGGGAAAGAGGTAAAATGTGGCATGAATCCAATACACAAAAATGTGACATCTTCTTTATGTCTTCTTTAGTAGAAATATTCACACATATTTAAACACAAATAGAATAATAGCTCGGCATTATTGCCTTTATCAGTAAATAGAGCGAATTAAAGAAAAAAAACACTTGCATATTCAATTTTTAAACAGAATAGACTGTTAAAAAAGAAGAAAGGAAGATGTCACATTTGTGTATTGGATTCTTCTCACGAGATAATTAGAACTTTAAATGTTTAACAAAGTCTTTCAGCTATTACCAATTAATAAACGTTCAATAATATGGCATTCGACATTGTTCTCTATTTGGATCACCTGTGGCTATAACCAAAATCAGCACGCTTCCAGTAACTAAGTGGTTTAAAAGGTATAATGAACAACGTACAAACAAGAAAATGGTAACAAGAAGACAACCGAAAAGTCCCTGAATAGGTTGGAAAATATTTGCAATTAGTTAAAACCGTTTCTTTAAATGCCTCTCCACAATTATTTTGTTGCGTTTTCTCTAAATTAGTTTCCCAAGATAATATTGTTTGTTTTACTTTTTGAAAACAATTGTTAAAACATAATATGAAGGGAACTTTTTAATGACATTTGGATTTAATGTTCTATAATATAAAATGTTATATTTATTTGTATCACTCTCCCCCCTCTTAGGCCTGTAAATAAACCACGAGATAAAGGATTTGGTACAACTCATATATTTTTTATCTTCGAATCTACAAAGACACGTCGTTGGTTACGATGTGGACAATCCCCCACATTCACCCTTAGCCCCTCCCTACCTCCATTACCCGGCTAATCCGTGCGGATATGATGGGCACAAACCACCCTCCACCATTCCCCACCGTGGCTTGGAAATATTACATTATCCTGGCTTTTCATGTTACTCAAAACAGAAACGTAATTCAAACAACAAACAAGACCAGAAATTAACCCGCAATATAATCGCTTGTGCATGTACGCGTTATGTTGTCATTATTTTCTTCTTTTGCATAAAAAAATCTTTCCCTTTCGTTTTTATTTTAAAAGCAACCAAAAACAAGTAAACCAATTATTGACGATAGTTGTAATCGTCCAACGATTACATTATTTTCCATTACACTTATAATCCTAGGGGCATTTTATTTTTTAAAAATTTCATACGAATTGTCTCCGACAATAAAAAAGAGAGAGGAAGAATAAATGATTCAATAAAAAGGTAAATAAACCTTTTTGGGTCTAAAAAACCTATTTATATAGAAATTCTTTCTTTCTTGCAATATACAAATGGTCTCATGGTCCATATTTTTAACTCATAAGTATAATTAGAGAAATATAAGTACCTGCATGGAAATGCTTCGGCTATTTATAATAAATTTACTTCAAAACTGCCTTTTTGGCTAAAATTTTTGTTGTGGCCGCTACCATTACACTTTTATTGTGAGAACCTGCTATTTATACATTATTTTTAAGTCAACAACCCTAAGGTTGGTTTGATATGATTTCTATTCATTCGGAGCTGGACATGCACTCAACCCATTGGCTGGATAGTGCTGCCTGGACCATCTGGTAGAAATTCCATGGACTAGGGAAGTTCATGAACTGTAGGGGCCTCCCATTTCTTTCTACGCTGATTTTCTACGAGCGAGCTTTAAAGGACCTACCAGTTCTGATTGAAAGGTATTTTCACAGAATTTACAGGGTCATCTTACACGCCACAATTTACATAGGAACGACTTCTTTACTTCCCCTCCGAAGAATGTTGTGCTACGTATTCTGGTCGAACAAACAAAATCCATCGACCACTACTGCGTTTGAACCCACGGACATGGGGTCTTGAAGCGAAACCTTTACCTCCAAACCACCAGGGCTTACCTTATTTTAACATAAAGATAAACTTAAACATTTCTATTTAACATCGATGGGAACATGACATAAATGTTAGATGTGTTTAAACTGGCTCACCACTTAAGGGCATGTCATAATTTTACCAAGAGGTATTTTTTAATATACATCCATCCTCCCTTTTTGTATACTTGTAAATAATTTTCATCACCTCATCATTAGTGTGCTTAAAGTGTATTCAGCCTGAACAGATAGTTTTAAAATAAAATTTAAAAACTCACACATACTTACCTCTGTAAATAATGTTGGTTATTTATTATGTAGTTTTAAACATTTGATAAACTCAAAGTTCCACTAATATATCATAATTGTCTAAAATGTTATGAGCCTATTAAGAAAAACTTTTCTTTTGACCATAAGTTGGGCAGGTAGACCCTATTTTTCAATTAGAGCTATTCTATTTTATATATAGGCCAAAATAAGGAACATAAAGAAAGAATAATTATACTAGTACTTACAACAAACATTTCCCCCACCCTTGATAATAATACTGTCCAAAACAATGGTGTCAAACTCGTGGCCCATCACTAATTGTTTTTGTGTCCCGCATAATTGAATACAAAATAAAAATAAATTACCCCTTTTTCAAGTATAATGTTTTATAGTAAATAAAGTATAAACATAGTATTGCTTTTCAAAGCCATTGTCTTTATAAGTAACAAGTTAATCTACGACAAGAGCACAAGTATTACGCCTGTCTGTTATTGCCTCAAAAGGAATTTAAAAAAAAGTTCAGGTGTTTTCCCCAGACGTACTGTGTTCGAATCCAAGAGTATTTTAACAGGTGGTTGGAATGTTTCGAAGACATTGGAAATATTATTATATATTCAAGTCTCAATTTTCATAAAATGCTGACAACGCACTCGAGTCAAGTAAAATCTCTTGAAAGGACTAGGTTAAATGACATTCACTTATGATCACTTTTAAAGTAGCCGGTTCGAAAGAGACTATTCCTAATATTGACATGCTAGTGACAGAAAATCGGGCACATATTTCTGGTCAGAAAAGGTAATACTTTATTTATCGTGTCTAGTTGGTTAATTTTTTGATTCTTTTAAAAATACAAGTGGAAGTATGTTATATAAAAATTAACAGTGAGACAATGTGATATAAATAAAAATAGTCGATTAAGCGTTTGTTTTAACTATTTACCGATAATTAGGAACAATATTCAAAACTAATGAATAGTCATTGGTGTAGTTTTAGTAAATTTGATATTTATTCGTAAGAAATTCATGCGGCCCTTTTACTCGTTGGAAACTTGAAAGTGGTGCTGCCAAGTGTTTGAGTTTTATACCGTTGGTCTAAAACAACAGGCTCACAATATAAGGAACTGCCAGTAACAGATAAATCAAGGTTCGAATTTAAGTAGGGTGCATGTGGTTTCTCCCATACATTCTCATACATTCTTCACATATGCTGTTGAAACCCCTCTAAGACTATTCTACTTATTCCTAAAATCTAGAATAAGTCATTTATATTGAAATTATTTTCCATCAGATGTTTTTTTCAAAATTTTTGAAGATATATTGACTTTATAGATTTGTGTATATCTGTAAAAAATACTCTACATAGAGGATGTTTTTAAATAATCAGCTCAACCTTAAGTCACAGCTTCTCTGGACGTAAAATAATATAACATTACTGTAGATAAATATTCGAAATAATCTACTATATGTAGTATTCTTATAAATAAAAATGAATGGCAAAATGTGTTGTTAACAGCAAATCTCGAGATTGGCTGGAACAATTCGGCTAATTTTTTTCTCTCTAATATTCGTTGAAGTCCGAGGAAGGTTCTTATGAAGTTAAAAATTACACTGAGAAATGTAAAACCACATTTTTCTTTTTCCCATTCAAACTGTTCCTAGCTGTAAATTCTAGGGATGGATAATTGAGAGATTAATCGAAGAATCGATATTTTGGGTCGTGAAGATCGATTTGAGCAATGAATCGATTAAATGAATCGATCTCAGACACCCTAAAATTGACTTTCCATTAATTTACTTACGGTTTTGTTTTATTCAAATAAAACAAAATAGTACCAAACCATAATATAAAGAAAAAAACATTTGAAATTTAATTAGTAGCTTTGAATGCATCCGTAGATTTGAAACTTTCTCTTTCTACGATATACAATTTGAATTTGACAGTATATTAGTAGATTCTCAATTAGTGCGTGTTATTTTCTTGGTTGTGTTTAATCTTCGCTTCTCAATCGACAAATTTACTTATTGTTTCGTATTATTCAAATAAAACAAAAGAGTACCAAACCATAACATAAATAAAAAACAATATAAAATTTGACTTTGACAGTTTTTCAGTAGATTCTCAATTAGTACCTGTTATTTTCTTGGTTGGTTTTAAATCGTTGCTTCTCAATCGACAAACAATTTCCTCGATTTATCTTTGGTTGATTGGTTTATTTTGTGTGTGTTTCCATTTATACTCAGTTCTCGACTCATGCCGCCTATAAGACGCGGGTAGAACAATTTGGGTCGAAGAACTCTAAATGCTAGAAAACAAGCTAATTTTCATTCTAATCGGATTGCACAGCAACGTAAAGAGCGAAATGAAATTGAAAGGACTCGGATATCACAAACCCGTGTAGCACGTCATTCAGCTAATAATCTTGCAGGTTTGAAACGAGCTGCTTTCAGTTACGATGTATCAATTGACTACAGTGCCTACCAATGCGTTTCTATTGGGTCTATGAACTCAGTTTGCCCACATTGTAAGGCATTGAAATAAAAAAAATGAAGTCGTTGGATTGTGTTGCGCAAATGGAAAAGTGAAATTAGTGTAATTGGTTCCGCCACCAGAGCCACTGCACTCATTGGTTTCATGAACAGGAACGGATTCAATACATTTCCTTACTTATATCCAAAAATATAACATCTGCTTCCAAATGACTTCATTTGGGGCAACAAATGTAGTGCGGGACAACTTAATGCCAACTTTAAAGGTAATATATAACTAACAGACTTCTCCCCCGTATTGCTTTGTTTATTTTATAGTTTTTGTAACAAAAATAATAAACCTGTCTTTTTAATTCACAGATACAACGGCCAAATATATCACCGAGCAGGTTCACTGTTGCCGGTGTCAGATGGCGACTACAAATTCCTGGAAATCTATTTCATGGGCAATTCAACACAAGAAATTGATCTGCGTTGTGCACATGGCAGTTCAGTGAAGAGGTCTATTGTAGAAGAATTACAAACTTTCTTTCACTAACACAATAAGTTGATTACATTGTCCAAAACTGCACTGGATCTCGTGCCATATGATAATCACAAAATTGTAATTAATAATGATAAAACTCCTGTGGGCCAACATGCAAGACGTTTCAATGCACCAACAATGGATGAAGTTGCCATTGTTATAGTTGGAGAAAAATTGGAAGCCCATGATATTGTTTTAGATAACCGGAATTATCAGTTACAGCGTGTGTATGAAACACATCGTTCATATGATGCGCTACAATATCCGCTCATATTTTGGCAAGGAGAAGATGGCTATCACTTCTCAATCAAGATGATAAATCCCCTTACAGGTAATTACAAATTTGGTTTAGCAATGGAGATTTTGTATCAGCTATATTTATGTATTATATGCAAGTTCAATAACTGTCATTAAAACAATAATTAATTCACAGGAGCCAAAACAAAACAAAAGTCAGTTCAATGAACTATTATACATACCGCCTAATGGTTCGTGAAAATGAAGACAATCACATCTTGAAATGTCAGCGATTATTTCACCAATATGCTGTTGATATGTATGTCAAAATTGAAATAGAGGGATTGACATTCATCAGGTTGAACCAGACCAAACTCCGTTCTGAATAGTATATTCACCTTCGAGATGCGATTAATACTGATGGAAATGCATAGAATGTTGGCCAGATGACCATTCTTCCAGCAACAAACATCGGAAGTCCTCGAAATATACATGAATATGCTCAAGAAGCCATTTCGTATGTTCGTCATTATGGCACAGCAGATTTATTTATTACATTCAAGTGCAATCCGCAGTGGAAAGAAATCAAACATGATTTATTCCCTGGTCAATCACCCATTGATCGCCGTGACATTACGGCAAGAGTCTTCATACAAAAGTTGAAATATTTAATGGATTGCTTTGTGAAATATAGCGTGTTTGGCGAGATACACTTCTGGATGTATTCTGTAGAGTGGCAGAAACGTGGATTGCCTCATGCACATATTCTGATTTGGTTGGTTGAGAAGATAAGACCAAATGAAGTTGATGAATTTGTATCAGCTGAAATCACTGATGTACAAGTAGATCCAGGCTTGCATGAAGTAGTTATTAAAACATGATTTATGGTCCCTGTGGAACACTTAATCAAAAGTCATCGTGTATGCTGGATGGTAAATATTCGAAGCGTTACTTACGGGCATTAGTAGCAGAAACAATTACCGGAAATGATGGTTATCCACTGTATCGTCGCCGATAGACTGCAAATAACAGAAGATCAACAATTATCAAAGTTAATAAACAAGACAATGAAATTTATAATAGTTGGATTTTTCCATATTCTTCGATCCTATCAAAGACTTTAAAGGCGCACATCAATGTTGAATCTTGACATTCCGTGAAATATATGAAATACATTTGTAAATATGTAACCAAAGGAAGTGACATGGCTGTGATTGGAGTTGGTGCAGAGAATCACAATGATGAAGTTACCCTATATCAAATGGGCCAGTATGTTAGCAGTAATGAAGCAATTTGGCGCATTTTTTATTTTCCCATTCATGAAAGACACCCCACTGTGGTTCACTTAGCCATACAATTAGAAAATGGTCAAAGAGTATATTTCACGGCACAGAACGCATTACAACGAGCAGTTCAACCACCATCTACAACCTTGATCTGTTTTTTTGAAATGTGTCAGAATGATGATTTCACCCGAACGCTGCTATACTCCGAGATGCCAAATATTATACTTGGAATCAATACCCAATAAAATTTCAACCACGGAAAAAAGAAAAACCAGTTACAGGTTACTCAAATGTATATTCCACCGATGCAATAGGTCGAGTTTATTCAGTCCATCCATGCAACGATGAGTGTTTTTATATGCGATTGCTAATAGTCAATGTTCGAAGCCCAACATCATTCCCACATTTACGAACTGTTATTGGTGAATTGTGTGGCTCTTACAAAGAAGCCTGTCAACGTTTGCAACTGTTAAAAAATGACGCTCATTGGGATCAAACTCTCAATGATGCTATAATTCCTTCACAAGCTCATCAAATACGAACATTGTTTTCTATAATTATATCAACATGCCTCCCATCAAAACCAATTGATTTATGGATCAAATACAAAGATGATATATGTGACGATATCTTGCATCAAATGCGCATTAGAACAGGAAATCAAATTTACAAGTCAGTGAAGAAATATACTACAAGCCGTTAAAATCAATTGAGGATATGTGCTCTATGATGTCAAACAAAGTATTATCTCAATTAGGCATGGCCACGACTAATCGCCCGATGCACGACGCTTTTAATCAAGAGTTGCAATTAGAAAAACTGTACGATCTAGATGCTTTAAGAGAATCAGTTTGAATAAATCTTCCGCTGTTGAACCAACAACAAAAGTATGTATTTGATAATCTTATGGAAGTTGTACATGATGGAACTGGAGGGATTTATTTCTTGGACGCTCCCGATGGTACAGAAAAAACTTTTTTGATTTATTTGATTTTAGCAACAATTCGCTCAAATAATGAAATTGCAATCGCACTTGCTTCATCAGGCATTGCAGCTACATTGTTGGAAGGCGGTCGAGCAGCCCATTCAGCGCTAAAATTGCCGTTGAATATGTAAAGCAACGAAACTCCAATCTGCAAGATTTCGAAGAACTCTGCAATGGCAAAGGTTTTACAGCAATGTAAATAAATAGTGTGGAAAGAATGCACGATGGCACATAAAAAGTCTTTTTAGGCATTAGACCGAACCATGCAAGATCTGCGGAGCAATCAAAACCAATTTGGTGGTGCGATGATTTTGTTAGCAGGAGATTTTCGTCAAACATTGCCAGTGATTCCACAGTCAACGCCAGCTGATGTACTTAATGCATGTTTAAAGTTCTCCAGTTTGTGAAACACGTAAAAATACTAAATTTAAGCAAGAATATGCGTGTCGAGTTGTCAAATGATCAATCTGGAAAAATATTTTCAATACAACTCATTGACATGGGTAATGGAATCTTCGCTTTAGACTCTTTCAATATCTGTGTTACCTTTCCTGACAGTTTTTGTCAGTTTATTGATTCAAAAACCGATCTCATTCAAATGGTGTTCCCAAACGTTGCTCAAAATTACAGAGATTATATTTGTTTGAGCGAATGAGCAATATTGGCTCCCAAAAACATGGATGTAAATGAATTAAAATTAAAAATTCAAATTAAATTTCCGGTGAATTGACAACATACAAATCAGTTGATTCCACTACTAACCAAGATGATGTCGTCAACTATCCACCCGAATTTTTGAACTCGCTGGATTTGCCAGGATTGTCGCCTCACAATCTTCCATTAAAGGTCGGATTGGTGATCATAATGTTGCCAAATATCAACCAACCGCTTCTTTGTAACGGCACACGGTTAGTGGTGAAAAAATTAATGAACAACGTGATCAAAGCAACCATTGTAAAGGGAAAATATAAAGGAGAAGACGTTTTGATACCACGCATCCCAATGATTCCGGCTGACATACCATTTGAATTTAAACGACTGCAGTTTCCAGTGCGGCTTGCTTTCGCTATGACCATAAATAAATTCCAGGGGCAGTCATTTAGTAGTTGTGGCATTAATCTTGAAAACCCAGTTTTCTCGCAAGGCCAAATGTATGTTGCCTGTTCCCGTGTTGGAAAACCATTAGCTTTGTTTGTTTACGCGCCAGGCAATCAAACATAAATATCGTGTACCATAAAGCATTACAATGAAAATATCATTTAACACAATATTACTAAAGTATTGCAGTGTAAAAAAAGAAAACTTAATTTTGTAAGTAGTTGATTATGATTATGACATTAAAAATACATAGAAAATTATATTAACATTATGCAAATTTATGGTTTATTCCACGGTAATTATTTGATAGTAAATAAATAAAGTGATCACTTTGAAATACGTTATTTTGTTTAAATTACACATTTGTGACTGTATAGTATCACAAACTTATCTGTTCTGGTGACCATTACTGAAAACTAAATATGTTATCACGACATGTGCACTTTATAAGCGACGCCATCACCAGAACTTGACCAGAAAAGATAAGTTTGTGGGACTGCCACAATCCAATAGCTTTTGGAAGAACGACGTCTGTCGGGTGAGATAGTATTGTAATATAAGTACAGATTCTTACAATGATTTAACTAATAAATAAATTAAGGGTGTTATAAAACGCAGACAATAACAAACAACAAAACATACCCTGGACAATTCATTATGTGTCAGTCATCAGCTGTGAAGTATATGCTCCCTCTTCATGGCAAACAAAATGCCATCCTAAGTTGTTGGTGAAACTGCTCCACTGAACTATCACGAAGCTTTCCGAGATAATTTTCGTATTATTTGTCATATGTATTTACAGTAAACGCTTAACAATCAAATATGAGAACCTTAGTCACTATAGTAAATAAATATTAAATTAATTAAAATAACAAGCTTATTCAGATGCAATAAAAGTCTCAGCTAATCCAACCTCCTAGACGAAAGATTAAAATATATGCTCTCTACCGGCCTTAACTTCAACTGCAGTCATCGGTGAGGAATGTTGTGGTCCAGCTGGATATAAATCAGTTATGTAATGCTATGATATCAATAAACTGTAAGTGAAACCAATAATTACTCTCCTCTTCTCAACTATTCTCACATAAGAGAGTGTAACAGTAGAATTAGTTAAATTAATTCAGTACTATCCCATTGTAAACTTAACTTCACCATTGCAGGTCTTCATTCTAACAGAATCGATTTTCCACGGTAAGGGGCCCAATCCCTTGTCCAGTTATCATTTTGCCACTAATTTAAATTTAAANTCCCTTGTCCAGTTATCATTTTGCCACTAATTTAAATTTAAATAAAAACCCTAGATATCAAGTGTTAGTCCGATTGGTGAAATAGTTTAATTTTTGGGCCACGATACATACAGACAGAAAGACAAACGGCATTACAAACATCATTTTTTAGGGGTCAATAGATCATGAAATTTTGATATACCTAAAAATCTCAAACTCGATTTTAAGACGATCAAAATATTTTCTCCATCCAAGAGGCTGTGAGAAAGAAAAGATTCAAACTATATAAAATATTGAGTAAACGTTCAATATTTTTTTTAACATTATTTTTTATTTTAATTCATCTCATTTTAACCCCCTTGAAATGTGCTACTATAAATTCAACTACCTGAAAGCGTGTCACAAACACAAAGAGGTTGTAAATCACCAAAATAGTAATCTAAAAAAATATCGTAAACTTCTTTAACATTATGGGTGAACTTGGATATAATTTTAAAAATACCTTGAAGATTAAGTCATGACTATTTATTGATTAAAATGTATCACTCAGTTCACAATATATAAAGCACACAGAGAACGTTCGAATGCATAATGCCGTAGCTAACTGTTTCATTATGTTCTATTTTCAAGCGTGCACTTTTATACAATACCTGTAGATACAAGCAGAACTAACAATAGATTTCTAACCTCCCAGTAAAACCTGACACAATGTTAAGTAAATAAACTTCACTTTCCACTTGACACCACATGTAAGTGAATTTTCGCTTGGATTAGTTTTATAACATTTGGACCAGTGGGCGTAAAACCTACCTGCGCACCACGCGCAGTAAATGAGGAATGCGTCCTGTGTGACGTCACTGACACAAGTTTGTTCTTCACGTAGGTAGTTCAATATAGAGAAAGAATTTAGATCGTTGTATAAAACTTACTGCGTATTTTTAATAAGTAAATACATTTTCAAACTGTTTGTAAGTCTTAAAAATAAATAATTATCAAACAAAATAACATACCAGAAGGTCAGCCTTAGCCCATATTTCCACAAATGGGGACAGTGAGTAGAATGTATACAGTTTAAAATTGTACTTTCTATAAGTAAATACTCATAAGCTATAAGTCTCACCCATATTGGTCACTGTGGGGTGAAAATATATTCATAATTATTAAAAATTTATCAGCATTAAAATAATTTTATACTTTATTAATATAAAGCAGTATATAAATTGCTGAATATTTCTTTATTGAGTTTATCTAGACTATAATAATAAAACTTTTACAAGTAGTTTTACTGAAACGAGACTAAACTAAGTATCTTAAAATATTATGCGTACAAATCTAAGTATTAATAATATATATTCGTCTTGAATATTAAACTTATTTTTACTAAATTTCCCAAGGTGATGAGGGTTTGATTACAAAATTTAACACCGTTTATAGCATACTATCCTCACCCTCTCCCCAAAGGAATAATTTAATCGGGATAATGATCTAAGTATATTGTATGAACGAAGAAATGTATACACGTACAGTAGGGCCTACATAGCACTTTGGCCTGACAAGGAGATATTTATATTAGAGTCGTAGTGTTTTATTCATGGTTGATAAACTAATAAGTATCCCATTTTATGTCTGTTAGAATATCTCACCATTACGATCAAATCTCAAGGGATGTCCCCTTTATAGAATCCTAGCTTAATTTATGTGCAGGTATAATGTCTAGCATTTAGCTCTTATCTTAGCTTTATCTTTTAGATCATGATAATATCTATTAAAAGTGACAACATGAAATCACATGGCTTAACGTATGAGTATATGAAAATGTATTATGTAATTATTCTTCCCATCCAATAAATTCCATTTCAATACATTAAGACTTGCGTCAGTGGCCGCGTGGTCTAAGGCGCTAGTCTCGCAGTAGACAAGACTACTTATGAAAGGGAGATCGTGATTTGATCCTTATTGTGTGTACTGAGAGTAGTTCTTCCTAAATGGTTTCCCACTCTCTCTTAATGCACAAATGGCTATAATTCATCTAAACTCAACTTTACTATCATCATCCCTGAACCATTATTATAATTAGTAGGTCTACATAAGCTTATAGCCCGAATGTGTAGTAGGACGCAATGTTAAAAATATATTGAATGTTTTATCAAATTGTATTATTAGGTATCTCAGATCTAGGGGTGTGTTGTACGCAGTTTTCCCAGTAGCATAGGGACGTAGAGAGAAAAGCCCCGAGGCTGCCAGCTGGCCTCCCACCCGCCCCCTACACCCCAAAACCACTAAAATCTGAGTGAGGCACCAAAGATTCCTGCTTGTTAACCCCCACTGATTCCTTAGTTTAGGTCAAAAAAGCTTCCAATCAAATTTCCTAGTATATTGGAATAGTTTTGGACGTAGGATCACTAGGGACCAAAAATAATCCCTACACCTCTAGTTTTACCATGAAATGGGTTATCTTGGATTCTTTACACATGGTTCGTCTTCATACTTTTGTTTCTATGTTCTATTAGATATGTATACTTGAGGATGAATACCAAGTGACTACGCTAGCAGTCATATTTGGATAAGAGAAAACTAATAATATCGTGAAAAATAATAATATATGTGAGTCCAGTTCTGATCAAATCTATGCTTAATATGCTAGATTCAGGCACAATATTTGGGGGGCTTCTCTTTTCGATACACGATCATTATCTACTTACGTTATGAATACCAACACAAAAGGTGCACACCATTGTAGCTATGATAATGTCTGTTTGGAGGAAGCCACAATGCTATTTAATTTAAATTATTTGAAAAACGACACATAGACAATGTCCTTAGTATCAATTTTCATGCCCAGGTGTAAGTTTAAAAAAAATCAATTACTTATGCTATGTTTAAATCCCCAGTTTTCCATTTTCAAACCTCAAACATTATTACATCAACGATGTTATTCTTTTATGAGTATAGTCAGGCTTGTGAGCAGAGGAAATATTAGATGGCAAATTGTCCTTAAGATGGTCGATAGAAATTCCAAGTTAAGTTCAGCTCTTTGAAATTTTTTAAACCAAAAACATGTTTCAGCCAAAAAAACAAAATATTTCTCTAGTAGAAAAAAATTATTTAATTATTTTCACACGGCCATTTAAAATGTTATTGAATATTTTTCAAGGGTGTCCTAAAATTGTCTAACATGATTTTTCCTAACTCAAAAGGATTATCATCGAATCGAATCGAATGACAAATATTCAAGAACGGCTGAAATTACTAATCGTATACAATCAAAATATATTTTTCTACTTAATAAATATTTGATTTTTTTTTTTGACGAAACAAATTATTTTATATTAACACTACTTGAAAAGGAACCTTTTATTTCGCGCCACCTTAAATCCTTTCAAAAAAAAAAATTTCCACCCATTTATGTGAACTTAATAAAATTGTGACATCCAGAGATTTAAAGCTTGTCTTAATATTAATTTCTTCAAATGGCCCATATAAAGTGGCAATATTTTACTACATGCTTGGTAAATATTTCAGTACAAGTAAACTATTACCATGTGGATGAACAAATATAATTGTAACTATTGTAAACAAAAATAACTGTTATAAAGTTGTTTGAAGTTTTCTAGAAATGTATAACTTAGATTTCCGAGATGTTTATTTACAAACACATGGGGAAAAGACATACAAATGTGCCTAAATTATCAAATATAGCAGTGATTTCTTTGTCTTTCCAACATGTAAATTAAACATTTAGGCTTTGAAAGTTTTCTCAAAAGTTATTTTAATCGAATACATTTTATGGTTAAATTTATAGTTTTAGAATACATTGGTTATTTATAAATTATAAATAACTCTTTAATATATAAATATTAAATCATATTTATGGAAATTACTCTATTTTGGTTACAACCCTTAACTATCCTCAAAGCGTATGAAATAAACAGGTTGTAAGACGCGGTGCTAAAAAAAATATCCAAAAACGACAGTGGAAACAATGCACATGTGATTGCATGACGCATGTTTCGTAGTAGCTGGTTGGTGCTAGTTGTCATTATTTTTTGAATAAAAGTTAATCGATCCAATAAAGTGCTATGACATGCCCCATGCGATAGTGGGGCCTAGAAAAACTATTACCAGAAAAATTATCAAATGAGTTAGACTAAACAACTATAGTAATTACAGTTATATTCCTTCTCACACTTACATATAAACTACAGCTCTAGCGGATGAATGAAAGAGTGTAACTCAAGTTAGATCTTCTGTAAGCCTACATGTTAATAATTCAATACTATAATAAACATATTTATGCATAGATCCCATTCCCCTGGAATTCAATTATCTAACAAAAAAAAGCACCTGGAAGTACTGATCTCGAGTGAAGAGTGAGAATATTAACATGGTCATGTGTCGCACATAATAAACGAGATAAAGCACAAAAAAACAAACCTCCGTCTAGCCTGACGTTATTCTAACTATGAATTTTATTTCTTCGAGAACTGGGATGAAGTGATTTTAAATAAATTAAGGTTTCAATTTTGTCTCATCTATATGTTGTTTTAGGAGCTTAAAACAAACAAAGAACATCGTATCGCAAATCCTGACAAAAACTCATGCAAATAAATACATACAAGTATATTTAGTAACTTTTTTTCAGAAACCTATATCTTTACTATTGTGCTAAGTGTCCCAGGTTCATTCCCTGCATCGGTGAAATATTTATCATCTATGAAATAATAACTTCCCCTTTCATCGTGATCTATTACCTGTTGGGGGACTGGGCCATGTGAGTGTATGGGAAAAATATAATAATTAATCCATAAATTGAATTAATCAGCAATCATATCAAAAAGTGCACATTAGCTTAAATGTCCCAAACTAAACACGATTTTGAAAACGAACCCTTTTTCCTTTGAGGACCTCTAATTTTTTCCCGTCAAAAATTTTAACATATTTAAAAAAATAGCCTAGGAATGATAAAGGTTTATATAAAGGATGTTCAAACAATCTCGCTTGGATGAGAAATGGAGAACTATTTAAGGAAAAATGTTCAATACAAGAACTCTACCTCCGGGCTTTCGGAATTGGTACATCAAACTAGACGAGACTGATGCATTATTCATACTCGTGCCAACATGACTGTAAGGATGGTATCTTTTAATATTTCAGATGAAATGGTTCTTATAAAGAAATACTTCAAAACATGCGTTTAGAGTAATTATCTCTATATTAAACTAATTAATTATCTACAGCTCGTTGAAAGTGATAATCAGTTTTATAGAAAGACTAAGCTATATACAAAAGCTAATATTTGATTAAGCACTAGCAGTTATAGGTTCTTTGACTAAGAAACTAAAATTTGTTGTACAAATGGTTTATATTTGTATCTAGTTATTTTTAAACTAGATTTTTATTATATAATTTATCATTAATGTATATTATCTTCTTTTATTTTAAACATTCCATGATGTTATATATTTATTCATTTATACTTTAATGCCTTAAACCATTAAGTGATTCAATGTTTAGAATATGATTTCACAGATTACACTCATAAAGCCCTTGCTCAATAAACATTTATTTTTTTGGCTAAAGCTCCAAATAAATAAAACTCTAAACTTCAGGTTGGCTGAAATATCGTAGTCAGAAAAAGAAAAGGAAAGAACTAATTAGTAATTACTTGAAAGTACGAGAGAATAGGGGAATATTTTGACCAAAAGGGGCATGTTATAAACAGTGTAGCTGTTCCCAGTTAAATAACACGAGCGGCCGTTTACTCATCCAAGACCATTTGTTTAAAAAAAAACCTGAAGCCAAATAATATGACGATGCGAACAAAACCAAATGAAGAGTTCAACTTTTTTCTAGTGTAATGCCAGGCCTCCAATGTGGTTCGGATCCCACGCTAAGCTGTAGGTCCTCAATTTCAACTTACAATCACCCTACTATTACACATTAGTGTAATTGCGTAAAACCCGAACGAGTAATAAGACGCGGTGCTAATAATAATAATAATAATAATAATAATAATAATAATAATAATAATAATAAAACTTTATTCTAGCAGCCTAACATAACCACGATATACATACACATACACCTAAGCATATATGGCTTGCTACACAACACACCATATTAACATAGGTACCTAATTAATATTTGCTATTTTGTTCTTAAAACGATTAATATTTCTTTATCTCACATATTCGTCTACCACATTTAGCTACATCTACCAAATCCTACTCCTTCCTATTTATCAACACCCTCATACTTAATATATTTTCTTCGTCACTCGATCTACATTCATCCTATCAACATGCCCGAACCTACGTGTTGGATTTTCTGCACTATAATAATGCATGTTGTGTCGGTTAGCTTCCCCACGATTCGTAAAGCTTGATTCATCAGAGAATGATATTTAAAAAAAAAAGTTTCTATTAATTCTTACTTGTTCAATTGCCCATTAGTTGAGTTCCGCTTGATTGAGAAAGTATTGTCCAAGAAGACATTGATGCAACGCCTCGTGGTAAGGATGAAATCTATTATGCTTCAATATTTAGAGAACACTACTCTCTGATAGTCCTAAATCACTAGAAATAGCACGATAATTTACATTATTATTATTATTAACTGCTGTGGCTAGGACTGCGATCTCAATATCTTCACTAGTGAAAACATCTCGGCAGTTCCACATTTTTCTCTAGAACTCTTCCATTTTCCATAAATTCTTGAGCTACACGATAAACATATTTTAGTGATGGTGCATTTCTCTCATGAAAACGATCAGCGTACAGTAGAATAGCATCGTTCACTTTTCTTCTACATTCACCATAATTTAAATTCATTTCAATTTTCTCAGCAATATAATAATACTCCATAGCTTACCTTACATAGGTATATCATGAGCGAAAGTACCTCACGTTATGAAGAACCGTGTAATCTGTTTAGTGTGGACGTTTATTCATAAGGGTAAAATTGTTAAATTGGTCTACTTATTATGTAAGCATATTAGGTAGACCAATTTAATATTTTGATCCTTATGAACGAAAATTTGTTTTTTTTGTGGGAGCGTTTTTCTTGTATTTGCTTACACTAGACAGATTTTAGTAGGCAATACATTGAAATAAAAACCGTTCCAAAATATACATATTATAATGCTACGGAATGTTTTGAAATATATACGCCTCGCGATGGGCGCTAAATATGAAGATACGTTTGCACGTTGGGTGCCAATTAAGATGTTCTCGTTATTTGATGAGATAGTTGGTATTTATACACCAATTAAAATGATGTTCTCGGTATTTGATGAGATAATTGGTATTTATAGCCCCATGATCGAGCACCAATTATATAGATATTGGGTATTTGATCAGATAATTGATATTTATAGCCCCGTGATTGAGCACCAATTATAGTGATATTTCTTCGAATTATGAAATAAGTAAGACCGTTTATAATTTGCACACGATTTATTTAGATCATTGCACCCTTGGTGCTGACGGTTTTACGACACTGATAATTACTGTATTTGATATATTACCGAGTTATATTTACAAAGTTCTTGTCTATTGCTGTCCACTTTAATTGATGCCACTCGGCTGTTGCCCGACTCAGACTATCCAACTTGACAGTTACGCCAAGCTAGGTCATCTGAGAAAGGGCTGTTTATGCTTTGTGAG
>CABFOV010005807.1:0-24581 GCA_902141375.1 Timema poppense
CTCTCCCAGAACAAGAGCCACCTTCCTCGGCTATGTACTGTACAACCCGTTCAAACTAAATCCAACACTATTCCAAAGATATTTCACACAGTCAAATTCCAGTATCAGTGACATAAACCCCCGAACGGAAAGGGATGACGTTTGATTTAAAGATACCATCTACCATAAACTCTGTTTATTTAGACTTCCATTTTTAATTCATTACAAATTTATTGTCACGGCGTAATTAATAAGAAGTATGATAAAAAATGAGGCGTTTTATTTTTTATACAAACCATTATTATTATTATTATTATTGAGAAATCCCCGTGATAGTGGGCATGCGGTCTGGGGCAGCGGTTCCCAAACTTTTTCAGGCCATCCCCTCCTTTGTTCCATAAACTCATCCCTCCAAGGGCCACCAATCCCTAAACTCTAAAAAGCATTCAGAATAGGAGTTTGCACGACCCAATAAGGCAGAAAATAATACAGTAAAATTCAAAACAGTAACATTTAATGGCCCTTTTATTCAAAATAAAATTAAAACGTTTTAATCTTGTAAATAAAACCAAAATGATTAACTTCGTCCAGTGCCACCAGTTTTTCAAACTTGACAGTTATATTTTTTAAATCTTTAAGATACCACATTCAGTAACTACTTCACTTTTCAGGGAATTATTAAAGCTATGGATATACTTGATGTAGTGATAGCAATGTTTAGTTTAATCTGCCTTAGTAGATGTCTGAGACCACCCTCTTTAGCACTCCCTCCCTTCCTTGGTGCTCTCTGGTCTCTTAGCGCCCCTCAGGGGGTGGTACATAACCTACTTTGGAAACCACTGGTATAGAGCCATCAAACTTGTACAAGTATGGCTGGGATTTTGATGACTATGAGCTCAAGGTTCAATTCTCAGTCATGTGGCCTAGGGGGTGGTTTTCCACGCGTGATTTTATCACTGTTGTTGCATCATCCCCTTTGCACCCTAATGCCTCCCCCTAGTTATCCTCCTCATCCATAGGGTTTCAATAAAAAAAAAAGTTAACAAATTTTGCCATTGTATTTTAAACTGATGGGTAGGGATGAGTAAGGTAGAATTTAAAGGTGATGTTTCCACATTTGTGTCGAGATAGAGTGCTAAGACATTTAGGAAAAAATATCTTCGGTACACATTGTTGGGATTCGAACCCCTCCCGTAACCAGCAGTTCCCTCTATTGCAAGAGTCTTAAGAGCGCGCACCACATGCCCATCAACTATGTGATATATATTATTTATTTAGCACCACGTCTTACTACCCGTTCGGGTTATACGCTTTAAGTACTAATTACGCTAATGGATTAGGAATTGGGAAAGGTTGAATTAGAGGAAGTGAACCCACATTTGCGTGGAGGGGGAGTGGAAAGCCATTTAGGAAAAAAAACAAACAGTTTGAACCTCGATCTCCCCGTCCTCAGCAGTCGAGCTCAACACGACAAGTGCGTTAGCCAACTACGCCACCGAGGCGGATCTCTGTGATATAGTCAGCTAGAAATCGTAAATTAACACGAACACTGTTGCACGTGGATCATTTTTGATTAAACTTTAATGGAAATTAAAAAAATTAATAGAATTTCCTAATACTGAACATTGTTTAAATATTAAATGGTATTAGTATAAAAACTGCATTAAAAATGACGTTTTTGACTATTTTAGAACGCTTTCACAGCTAAGCATTGTGCACAAATCTTTATTTTGTCTAAATAGGACATGCTTTAGTTATTAACAAGAAACGTTGTCGCTCTATCTCCCATCGTCACCACGGAAAATTTCGAGTAGTCATTCAAATACGAATGCACTGCACACATTTCTGGCATATCGTAGGTCTTTTCTGTCTTGTTCCATACCCCGCGCGAGCCGAGAGCTGAGTTGGGCCCGCTATGATGCCGTGTCCGAACAATAACAGAACATGTTCGCAAAGTGTTATCATAGTTGACTGTCTAGTTGAGTTGTGCTGCAATATCGGTGGTGCGTCGAGTACGCGTGTGTAAGTATACTCCATTCACGGTAGGAATTACTCTCTGAAAGGTCTTTTTTCCTACCAATATCCTACTATATAATAGATTTCTGGTAGGGAAAAAGGCCTTTCAGAAGTCAATTCCTACGGTGAATGGAATATAGCAGCGGCTGCATGTATTTTTTCCAATACTACCAAAGTAGAAAAAAGCCAAATCCCAACGATGTTGGATGACAAGATAATACCAGAGTAGGGATGTCTATACAGTGGGCCAAGTTTATTGGCAGACTTGCAATTCCAGTCAATCAGCGGAATGCAACTTGTAACAAATTTACTCGAATGCACTAATTTGATCTGTGCTTTCTATTTTTCTACAATTTGCTAAAATAAAGAGATTTTTATAGTTTTTTTACACGGCTTGGTGGCGTAATTGGCTAACGTTAGCTAGACTGCCGAGGACGTGGAGACTGTTCGAATCTCGGTCGGGTAGACTGGGGTGTTCCTAAATGGTTTTCCACTTTCCCTCCACACAAATGTGGGCTTACTTCCTATAAATCCAACCTTGCCGGTTCCTAACCCCTTAGCGTAATTAGTACTTAAGCGTATAACCCGAACGGGTAGTAAGACGCGGTGCTAAATAAAAATATTGTTTATCACACACACAAATACCCACGCACCGAAACACGAAACAGGTAAAATTAAAAAGCAAACCAATGTTTTCAAGCTGCAAATATTAAAGTTACTGTGTAAACTCGTCAGAGGAAGAGGGAAAGGGTTATCAGCACATATACAAGAGCCCTCTCAGGGTGAACTTATAATTTTCTTCTCTCTCTTTCTATTTCGTACATTGGCATCCAAGTGTGTTTGTGCTTAGACTGCTTAGGAGCGTCAAGTTAAGATGCAACCCGCTTTGCAAAATAGCTTCGAGATCTCTGGGTAGGCAGCGTCGTTAAAAAAAGATACACAATACAGGTTGACTCGGTTGCTGTCCCGCCAATAGTTGGATATTCGGGGAAAAGTTCGCCGATACGTCCAAAATACAAACTACTGATCCGAACACAAACATTCTTTGATGTGAAGGGCAAAAACCGACAGGTGGTGTGGACTGGGGACGAACAGAACAATAAACAAATTTTGTTACAATGTTCGTTTCGGAAAACCGTCCACACTGTTTGCTAGCATGTTCGCGAACAGTGTTTTGATTCGTTGTTGTGTTCTAGTCTGGACACGGCTGAATAAAAATAATAATACTTAGCACCGCTTCTTACTGCCCATTTGGGTTACACGCTTAAGTACTAATTACGCTAGTGGGTTAGAAATTGGGAAGGTTGGATATGGAGGAGGTGAACCCGCATTTGCTTGGAGGGAGATTGAAAAACCATTTAGGAGAAACCACCATCCTTTCATCCAGGCGAGATTTGAACCTCGATATCCGCATCCTCGGTAGTCTAGCTCAACACGAAACTAGCGCGCTAACGCACCACTACACCACCGAGGCGGGTATCGAGGAATAGAAATCAAATGATCTCAAGGAGCAAGTACAGCGAATTTTCAGTAAAAGGAAATTAATTAAAATTTCACAAATAAATATTTGCTCTCATCGTCCCAACAGAAGTTTTTTTAATGGATTGATTCAACACTGTATTTTATTTTAGTCTTACTGCTTGTTTGAGAATAGACCCTACACATCTTAAGCTAATTTAAGATCATACGACAATTAGAATTACTAATATTTTTTTTGAGTCTATAACATTTTGGGAGGGAATTTAACATATGTGGAGGTAGGGTGGTTGGTTATCTTGGAAAAGATGTGTCATTCCAGCAACACCTACTAGGTAAGGAAGCTGGCATCCGCTTTACCTGGGTGTGTCATTAAATAGGATTATACAACATTCTGCCACTGCCTGGCAAATTATGTCGGCGTTGTCTTTACAGTCAAAACAAGAAATTTCATGAAATAGACGTTTCAAATCTATATTTGCAATGATCAATTCGGACACATTAATAACATTAACGAGCAGGGTTTGGTTACAAAAATAATAAATTTTAATAACGACATTGAGCACTACAAAATGAAATAAAATAAAATCATCCGGGTATAAAAAAATATTTATATTTATGATTACCAATGATGGAATAGTAAAATAACTTCACACGTATCGATGAGCACGTGGACATAGTCGTCAGTCTAATCTAGTCTGGTTTGCCAAAGACTGGGAGGTCAGGGCTAGAGCTACAGATGGGTGTAGTGAAGTTGGTGTTTATCAAACTGTTTTCCCAATCTCCCTTCTAGCAAATGTGGATACATTTCCTATAAAATTCTACCTTCATATCTACCCCAGTTACGTATTGATATGTAGTTTGCGTATATGTTTCTACTCGTCCAAGCTATCTGTACTTAACTACACTAATTTGATTATGGATGAGGAGGTAGAATTTGGAGTAAATGTAGCCACATTTGTGCGAAGAAAGATTGGTAAACCATTTCGTAAAAAAATCTCCTCAGTACACTTGACCGGGATATGACCCCCACCTCCCCGTCACTGACAGTCTAGTCTATTGCGAGAGCGAAGCTCTAGGACAGGGGTCGGCTACATTTTTTGATATCGTGGGCCGTGTGGACCAAAAAATGGAGGGGCCGGTTTAAAAAATTACTGAACAACTAAATTTCTACTTAATATTTAGCATATATTAATTAATTAATAATAATATAATAATAATATTTAGCACCGCGTCTTAGTATCGATTCGGGTTACACGCTTTAAGTACTAATTACTCTAATGGATTAAGAATTGGGAAGGTTGAATTAGAGGAAATGAACCCGCATTTGCGTGGAGGGAGAGTGGAAAACCATTTAGGACAAAATTAATTAATAGTATATTTTTACGAACAAAAGTATTTGTTTGCGAAATGGTTCGACATCTTAGCTCAGTTGGCAACGTGCCTGTCTGTTAGGCTAAGGGTTCCGGGTTCGATTCCTGCCACGGCCGAAAACTTATAGTTGGTGAAACTTAATGTGATTTTCCGCTTTCATATTGATGAATTAACGGCCGGGGGCTGGGTGTTATGTCTGGTCTGAAGTTAATTTATAAGTCTTGTGTTGATATAATTTCAGTTCAGAAAGTGCACGTTATAAATCAAAAATAAGTGGGGGGTAAAACTTAAAAAATGTTTGCTAAATCTTTTGCGGGTCAGATAAAATCAATCGCTGGACCGGATCCGGCCCTCGGGCCGTAGTTTGTCGACCACTGCTCTAGACAATGCAACTACCGAAGCGAGTTATTTCGTAATCAAACTCTGAAACAAATTCGCGATTACCTCTAAAATAATCAACGTTCTGGGAGGTGTAGCTCTATACCCGTTTTAAGTTGGCGTACTCTTTTATTTTAGATTTCATCACAGTCATTTATTTCATATCTGCCACGATGAAATTCTGCTTCAACCATCTCAAGTATATCATTTTTTTCTTTCAAAGTCTCGTAAATCATTTGAAAACTATATAGGCCAATATATCGGGGACACCACGACAAGAGCCGAAGGGACTACACAGCGAGAGGGAGCCCCAGGTTTTTTTTCTCCCCGCCCACACCTTCGAAAAGTTATCCATCATATCTGTACTCTTTCGAGTAAAGAAGAGAACAAATCTGCGTGTGTGTAGAACAGAGAACGAGATGAAGAAAGAAAGGAGAAAAAAGACGATCACTTCGGAGCAGAAGAAGGTAAGAACGGAAAGACAGAGGGCGAACTAAAGTCCCGTGACTCTAACGGGCGATGTTATATATAAGGACGAGGGGTTGATAAAGGGGAGGGTACAGTTTGGAACTGATCCTCCGGTTAGAGGGGGTGGCGGGCGTCTCTCGAGGAAGTGAGGAGGGTTGGCGGTGGGGGGCGTAGCGGGGTGGATTACTAGACGGACTTTACTCGGAGAACGACGCTAGGGAGCACCCGAGGGGCGAGGGAGGAGAGGTTGAAAGGGATCGAGGGGGATACGTAGGGTCTGGAGAGAACACTTTGTTCGACGAGAGCGGTAGGGAAATGTTGGCGCTTTGAGGTAGGGGAAATATTGGCGCGCTCGAGGTGGCGAGGGGAGGGGCTGACGCCGTCAGCATCAGAAGAATATTCGAGACAGCTTCGTAGATACAAATCAAATATTTAGTAACAATACAACTACGTGATGTTTGATGCGTCTTACGGTGGTGACAAAAATATGTCTTAGCTTTAGACCCTTATCTCGGGTAAGATTAGATGCATATGTCCTGACTACGCTAATGAGCTAGGGATGAGGAAGGTTGCATTTAGGGAAGTGTACCCCTATACGCGTGGAGGAAGAGTGGAAAATCCTTTAGGAAAAAACACCATTAGGAAATCCATATGGGATTCGAACCCTGAGCCACGCGTTACTTTCAAACCAAACTAAATTAACTTGACATCTATATCATGTGCCCACCAGTGCAGATATTTCTTTCTTTATAACTAATACGATTTATCAGAAAAGTGTACAATAAACAAGTTGTTTATTTTGGCATCGGTATGAACAAGCCTTAACTATTATGTCTACAGTATTTTATTTGCGACTTCAAGTAAGTTGTTAGCTCAAGTAAACATAGTAGGGAGGGAAATATCCAGTGGTCCTGTAACACATTCCCCCAAAAGTGGCCTTTTTGAACTTTATTTAGTAACATGTATTTAACATACTTGTATTAATAAATGATCACATAATTATATTTTAAAATATGTTACTTTTAAATTATATATGAGTAGCCCATATGCAAAACCCGTTAACACCACCTGAAAGAATTTTCGGATAATCGCAAAAAACTTAAAACAACTAACCTGGCAATGATAAATAATAGAAACTTTTAGCAACAATTAAAGACAAATTATTCTGTTAAACAAAAGCTGTATAATATCACAGCAATAGAAATGATATTATTTTTATTTTAGGTTTGGATTTAACAGGTTTTGCATCTGTACAGTGGAAATAACATGTTTTGCGTATGTATGATTGGCCATTTGCTTTTAGAATCAAGGTACAAAGCCTGTTATATCCATGGGAATGGAGTTTTTAAATACAAATTTAAATAAAAAAACTATTTTTCTCAGAACAAAAGACTTTATTAATGCGTATAAAAATTATAGGTCATGAAGGAATATTGTTTCCGTTGTTATAAGGTCCACCTTTGAAAGAAAAAATGCATAAATGTTCAACACAAAAATTAACGCATCTCCTCAAGAGCATCATCTTTTGTCAATTCAAAATCCATCTCTTCTTCTTCCAAATTTCCTGGCATCAAAGGAATTGAGTTTATTTACTCAGTAAAACCGTTATTGTAAAATCGAAGCCTTGGTTGTTCATATCATTCCTCACCCAAGTGAAGCGTAAGAAGACGTTTAACGTCTGTGATTTTAGCAGGCTTCAAAGTCACTCCTTTTTGCACCTCAGTAAGCTGAGTGTTTCGAAAAGTATTTCCTTGTTTGCAAAGTGTTTTAGCCTCACCAACTCCAAAATTATAAAATAGCTCACGCTGAACTAGGATAGTTTTTCCAGTTTTACTTCGTTTAGAAACAATCTTTTTGGCTTTTTGAAACTGAAAATGTCACCGAGCTGGCTTTTTCAATACTTCATATGAAGCAAATTTCCAATCGCTCATTTTACAATCTGTACCTAGGTGAAAGACAGTTGAAAACTTGTCAAAAACCTGCAGGTATTCCTCCATATTGACAATTACACTTTTGGCCTTTAACTGTCGTCGAAAATTGCCAAATACCCGATTGGGCAAGATAAAAGAATGGCCCACGATCGGGAAGCATATTAAAACTTCCTTTATATGTGGGCGGAGCCTCTAGTATTAACCAGTGTGAAAGCATGTATATAACAGTCTTGTTTTTATTCTGTCCAACACAATCGTCAAAAAACAGACGGACTGTGGTGATTCTATCAAGATCTAAACCAGACAACCTGTGATGTAATGGGGATGCGATTTGCACAGATCTTTTAGAAATTCTTATTTTCTGTCCATACATAGCAAAAAGTGTTTTCTTTAATTTGATTAATTGTTGAAATACCCTCACAAATGGTAAAGTTATACATGTATAATTGACGTCGGCAATAAGCCTCCTGGTTGGGTATTTTCAGCATTACCAAGTTCTTCTGACAATCATAGCTGAGAACTATCTCATGGTGATTTCCCTCACATAACTTTTCATAAACATATATCAGCCCTTTTCTTGTGTACTTTGAGTTCTACTGCCAGTTCCTTTTTTTATCTCTGTTTTTCTCGTCAGCAATTTTATTCCCTAGACATGTACACGCTGAGCATTTATCTGTATACGGTGCGTTAAAACTTATATTAAAATTGACAATGAAAACATTTCTGAAAAATTTATATTCAACCTTGAATTGCTCTTCCGGGTGCTTTTCATGGTACATTTCCCACATCTTTCTTCGAGACAAATCCCTATTTAGGTACTGCCTAGTTTTAATTTTCCCCCTACAGTAATGGTTTTGTATGGGTATAAAGGTTTTGGATGAAGTCCTTGACAGCTTGTCTTTTAAAACTGTATTTTTCAACTTGACGGGCACCTCCACGACTTTCACACCTTCTTTTAGATATTTTTTACACAGCCTTTGTACTCTGTCTCTACTTTCTTGTAATATGCCTAGAAATGCAGTACGTCACACTTTTACGATCCGTTTTACTCTTCCACGCTGTTTAGGTAAAATAAAATTGGTGCTTAGCAGTCTTTCACGAGGATTACACCTACCCCGCTGAGCTCGATTTCTCTGCACTGATGACACTGTCACATGTTGGAGGGTGAAAATCTTTTTTGATTATAAATTGGCGTCTTTGTAGTAGTGCTGGTGAATTTTTCTCACATCCTGCATTGAAAGCTCCTTACATTTGAAGATGCTATTTTACCCATGAACACATGTTGGTATGAATGGAAAACCTTTAGGTCGGTGTCTGTAACATAAAATAATTGGAAATTAATATAAAATGGTTAATGAACTGTAAAAGTATGAGATAGGGATAAGGCTATTGATTTTGTTATGTTAGGTATTGATAGCGGCCACTTTCTTTAGGTTAGGTGTTTGCAAAAAAGCTATAGGCCCTATCTTGTACGTTATTATAGTTTTATAATATTTTTGGGTTCTTCTTCATATATTAGCAATTTATACTTCTAAGGAGTGTGTGTGTGTGTGTGTGTATGTGTGTGTGTGTGTGTGTGTGTGTGTGTGTGTGTGATAGTAGGATGGGAGAAATATACATTAATAACCTTACCTATCCTTCTTGGCGACGTTGTGCTTCCACTCGTCTGGACGTCGTTTACGTTTTCTTGACATTTCAGAAGGTGTTTCTATAATAACCGTGTCATTTGGATTTGCAACACTTTCGTTTTCATGCTCTTCGATTATTTAAAATACCATAGCAAACGACGATTAAAATGAACACTTTATATTGTGAAACTACTGTAAGCCTAGGTTAGGAAAAAGTAATGTTTCCTCATATTTTTATAGCAAAAGCTTCTGTTTTTCAAGTTAATTCTAAAAAACGAAATGCAGCCAACATTAAACTTTAATATTAACCACTATGAAATTAATTTTGAAATGAAAATAAAACGAAAATAGGTCCATCAGATATCTGTCACCTGAACAAAAATTAACTTGTTTTGCATTTGTTTATTCAAAATGGCCATGCGGTTTTAATCAATTATAACGGCTTTTGCAAATGTAAACATGAGGATGATTTCAACAGGTTTTGATTCTGTAAGCTAAAACTATTTAACAGGTTTTGCCAATGGTCCCACTTTTCTCTTTCATTTTTAAGGCATTTATAGCTGAAATCTTTCTTGCGTGCTATTAGTTCGTCAGCACTGAACTAATATCTACGTTAAGGCTAAAAGAATTTAACGTTACAACACCTGTATTATTTAACTGCTTAAATAGAAAGTTCATTCAGCCTGAATTGTCAGTAACTGGGATGTCGGGGTATGAGTCCCGGCAGCGTGTTCAGGAGGTGGTTTTCACTGTGGTCTATCACTCTAACTCCCTCCAATTGAGGCTATATTTTCTCTGGATCCTACCTTCCTCATCTCTATACCATGAGTTTAGTTGAATGCGTTTTGCCCGGAAGGAGCGAAACAAAAACTGACTAATCTCCGGGGTAAGGATAAGGAGGGTGGTTTATAAAGGAAGTGCATCCAAATAAGTGTAGAGAGGGACTGGGAAATAAATCACATAAGGAATTATAAATAATAATGAAAGAGATTCGAACCTAAACCCCCTCCGTCAACGGCAGCCCAGTCTAATGTGAGTCTGACGCCTCAGACTGCGACAGCTCTTAGCGACTTATTCTAGTATATACACAAAAAACAAAACTCGATAATTAATTCCCTGTTTCGGGAAAGAGCCTACCAGAAATCGAAACCGTGCCCCTTTCAGTCAAAACACAAACGCACTTTCAACAACGCTAAAACCCTACTTGGTGGTCAAATGGTATAACGCGTCGCTCTCATTTAAAATAGAAATACCGGTGAGCAGAAGATAGGTGTACTGAAGATTTTTTCTTAAATGTTTTCCCCCTCTCCCTTTGTGAAAATGCTGTTATATTATTATTATTATTAGCACTGCATCTTACTACCCGTTCGGATTATACGCACTTACGCTAATGTGTAATGGTAGGGTGATTGTGAGATGAAACGGAGGACCTACAGTCTAACATGGGATCCGAACCACGTTGGAGGCCTGGCATTCCTCACATTCACAAGTTGTGATTAATACACGACTTGTCAGAGGTGAAGGAAGGGTTTGGTAATCATATAAATCTGTGCCGGGACCGAGGATTGAGCCCCAGACCCCAGTACAGAAGTCCGACACCTTACCCCTAGACCACCAGATCACCTGCTGATATGTTCCTCTACATGGTTATCTTTCCTATCCCTACTTCATTACCAGCGTAATAAATGCGTATATTTCTAACAGGTACAAAGTTGCAGTGAAAAAAAACCAGAGCTAAGTTGTAATTCTACCCCTCTCCTTTTTTTAATTTCTCATATCAGGGGAAAGTATTGTGATCGTGAAAACTCTATCCCGAGATTTTTACGAATCTTTGCGTTTTATGTGAACACTAACCCAAAAAAGTGGATTTTAAAATCTGTCTGTCCCCATGTCTAGCTATCTATCTGTCCCTGGCCACGGGTACAAAACAGTTTGATGGATTTTTTTTTTAGCACCGCCTCTTACTAACCGGTCGGGTTTTACACCTATGTACTAATTATATTAATAGTTTAGGAATTAGATAGGTTTGATTGATATGAAATGCACCCGCATTTGCGTGTAAGGAGAGTGAAAAACCATTTAGGAAAAACTCAATACACCCGACCGGGATCGAGCCCCGATCTCCCCTTCTTCGGTAGTTGATGAATTTGGTTCAAACTTGATATTTATATTTTATAGGGCTATACCACAAAATATTTTTTTTTTACCCTAGCCCTTCAATTCAGGGTAGTTTACTGATGAGTTTTTTTTAAATTTCATATTTTTCAAAAATGGCCCAAACAATTTTGTTTAAAATGCATATCAAGGATTTGTTTGACATGAAAAAATAGTACTATATAATTGGTTTTTGAGCAAAAATTCGTTGAAGGGTAGTTTACTGATGACTGATTTTTCAAAAAAAAAAAAATCACAAATGACTCTTACGATTTGGTTCCAAAGGGTTATCCTGATTGTGTTTGACGTGACAAATTGCAGTGTGTACTTGTATTTTGGGTAAAAGATCATTTATGGGTAGTTTAATGACAACTTTTTTTAATTTGAATATTTTAAAAAATGGCTTTAGCGATTTGTTTCAAAAATATTATCTATCTGTTTAGTTGTTTCTATTCTAAATAATTGTGTAGAGTTTTTTGAGTCATTTACAAATAATAGTAGTTAAGTAATGAAGGATTTAAAAAAAAACTTTAAAAAGATTTTGTTCAAAATCAGTATAAGGGGACTATTTTACATCATCAGTAATAACTATTAATGTATATTTATTTATCTAAAATAAATTAATTCAAGGGCAGCTTACTTAAAACGAATTATAGAAAATTTGAATTTTTTTGAAATTGACCTTGAAGATTGAATTCAAAATGGTAATCTGTGAATAGTTTTTCGTAATAAATAAGAATACGTTTTTATTTTACAGATAACAAATAAGTTTAGGATGGTTTAAAAATAGTTAATTTTTGAAAATTTGAATTTTGTTAGATATAGTCTATTTGAAAAATTTGGTTTAAAATGTTCATATAAAGAGTGATTATTGTAATTAACAAAACGATGTGTGGTTTTTATGAGGAGAACATATTTATAAATAGTTTACTGAAAACCTATTTTTGAACAACTATCTTTAAAGCAATAATACACAATATGAGAAAGTTTGTGCGATTGTGTCGTACCATTAGTTTAAATATTGTTTCTCAATCTGAGCTTGTGACACGCAAAGTGACCCCCCCACCTTCCTCAAGCTTATTATGCTAATGAAGTGTACCGGCACCGCCAAGGTAACAAGGACTTTCTGCGGATATGAAGTTACTTGTGTGTCTCGCGAGAGTTTAGAACCGTGCCGGTCGGGTATCAAGTCTCACGCCACCCTTTCTACTCCCCCTCTCCTCGGGTGCGAACTTGTTCAGCCGCGCGAGACATTTTGAGCTGAAAGTACGTTGTGGAGTGACACTAGGATACGAGGAAAGAGCGAGGAAGAAGAAGAGAGAGAAGAGCGACAGGGGCCCACAGCGCCCGGAAAGTGGTGTGAGGGGTTTGTTTATTCTTTTTTTATAAGGTGCGGATGTAGGGAACGCGAGAAAAGAACAGCGTTTTTGCCTTTTTATAGAATTTTTTGCCAACCTAATAAAATTCATTAGAATCATAGGGTTTGATTCTTCACACGATGTCTCAACATTTCTTGAATACCTGTTATTATCAAAGCGACAGTAAATGATAAACCTTTTAATTGAAGAGGTCTACCTCGGTGGTTTTAGGGCATGGTACTAAAAAGAGTATTGGCGTAAAGGGTTCGCCTCAGGGCCCAATGTTCATGGCTTCAAAACCAGCCGAAGTCAATGGATTTTTCTTGAGCGATAAAAATCCTTAGACCATCCTCCTTCGGAGGTGGAAGTAAAACCGTCGGTCTCGTATCGATTGTGGAATGTGAAATATCCCTGGAAGATATGTATAAATACCTTTTCCGGCAAGATTGGTAGACACTTTCATTCTCACTCAAAGACAATTTCCATGTGCTGATATAATCAGTCGGTTCAGAAAGTGCACGGGTAATACCTCAAATAAATTAAAATAGAAATTTTAATGAAGAGAAAACGTCAGTAAATTCCAGGACACCTTTGACAGATATTTCAGAACTGTTGTGGTCACCATGTGAATAAAATTAAATTCTATGTTTCTACTGAAATAATATTTTTTTTATTTTGACCAGTATTTTGATATAAAAACTGCTAAAAAAACCTTACCTTTTCTTGCGTCCCCTTCATCCCCATATGTGAATCTCCACTTATTTCTCACTTCGTTTCGATCGAAGAGCGAGCAGCTTTATAGAAAGGAAAACAGTATTTAAAAATACAAGCATTGGCCGATATTTTACTAAATTATAAAGAAAATTTGGAACAAAGAACTATTCAAAAGTGTAAATTTATAATTTTGTAATTTTGTTTTAATCGCGGTACACGAACCAGTGGTTGAGCGGTCTGAGACACTAGTCTAACTATCAATTGGATTACCAATGATGGTAGAATCTCGGCAGGGTATAATGGTCGCATCCGCATCGTTGGGAACACGGTCTGTATGCCAAACTTATATAGTCTGGTTTGTCGCCGATGGGGAGGGCGTCATTCGAATCCCAGCCGGGTGTACTGAGATTTCCCACTCTACCCCAATGGTAATCTGGATACATTTAATCTAAAATGTCCATCCTCCTCCCTATCACAATATACTGCGTTTTAAACTGCTTGCGAATTGAGGTTAGTGCAGCCGGAGTGGGGAGGGGAGGCTCGTCACATGCTCGACCAATCCGTGGAGAGTAGGTGTCATAGCAAACGATGCACGTTGCCAGATTTCTCGACATTCACTGAGTATGCATGCATAGTAGTAACGCGCAAACTCCCGCTATGTGGCAATTATGCTACCCAGCCTACCCACCACGCGGGTCCTAAAACAGTTTAAATAGCAGTGTAGCGTAGAGCAGGGGTGGCCAACCCGCGGCACGAGTGCCACAGGTGGCACGCGGAAGTATTTTGAGTGGCACGCCTAAAGTCACCAAATATAACAACAACAAATTTGATGAAAAAATAAATAACCTAATTAGACCAGGTAAATAAGTTTCTAAAAATTTTAGGTCTACTAAGTTGGCCGTCTCTGTTGTATTGTTTCCCGCTACTAAAGCTTTCTATTCCCTTTCCACTACAACCCCAACCCCTTCTCCCCCTTTCATGCCACCACGACTAGTCCAGCAGTCAAGGACACATTCCTCAGTCTGCACAAATAACATTTTTCTACTCAGTTTGTTGTTTGGTGCAGAACTGACTGTTGCGTACTGTGTTATTCTCCGCTGTAAAATATTTATTTCTATAGTGATTCACTTGCTGTTAGTATCGTTTTGTAATGGCCTTAAGTAAGCCATATACTTCCAAAAGGAAGTACGAGGACGATATTGCTCTTCGGGAGTTTAATAGTGAATGGGAAGAACAGTTTTTATTTACAAAAGGAAACTCTTCAAAGCCTGTGTGTCTTATTTTTGGGGCTAGTGTTGCAGTTCCCAAAAAGTTTAATCTAAATCGGCACTTCAAACAGATGCATCCCGATATTAACATAAAATATCCAATTGGTTCAGCATTAATAACAGAATTTGTAAATAAAAAGAAACATTCACTAACTGGGCAACACATGGTTTTTAAAACAAAAAGTGATCAGCTGATGACAATGGTCAAAGTTTCTTATGAAATCGCCCTCATCATTGCTCGAAAAAATAAGCCATACTCCGATGGAGAAGAGATAATAAAGTCAAGTATAATGGTCTTTGCAAAAGCCACTGAAGATCCTAATGTCATTAAAATGGTGAATGACGTTGCACTTTCAAGAAATACCGTTATGCGGCGGATCGATGAGATGTCTGGTGACGTTTGCAAACAAGTAGTTTCGTTTATCAATTCTTGTAAATACTTTTCCATCGCCTTGGATGAGAGCTGCGATATAAGTGACACTGCTCAACTCTGTGTTTGTGTGCGTTGTATCAACGATCAATTTGATGTCACTGAAGATCTTCTAGACTTGCAACAGCTAGTTTTATGTAGAGGGGAAGATATTTTGAAAGAAATAAAATTAGTCATTGAAAACAACAGTTTAGATTGGGATAAATTAGACAGTGTTTGTAGGGATGGGGCCGCGGCAATGACTGACAAAGTAAAAGGTTTTGTAGCTTTGTTGGAAGGTTATTTGAAGCGTAAAGTTTTTAAATACCACTGCATTATCCATCAAGAAGCCCTTTGTGCCAAATACATGAAATTCTCTTTTGTGCTCGATCCAGTGTTGCGATGTATCAACAAGATCTGAGCTAGGGCGCTGAACAGAAGGGAATTCCGTGAACTCCTTGAAGCAGAATCGGAAGACAAACACCGTGGTGAGCTTCTACTTCATTGTAGTGTCCGTTGGTTGTCACAGGGAAAGGCACTTGAGAGATTTTAGAATTTAAAGGGTAATGTTCTAAAGTTTTTGGAAGAAAATGGGGAACTACCTGATGAGTGTACGCTTTTGAAGAATGAAGACTGGCTATGGGAGTTAGCTTTTCTGACGGACATTATGGGTCACCTTAACAACTTGAATCAGCGTTTGCAAGGTAAAAATAACATGTTTCCGACCCTATTCAATTCCATTCAGGCTTTTAAAGCAAAGCTCACTATGCTGGATCATAATATTTCTCAGAATGAGCTCTCCCAATTTACTCGAATGAAAACACATTCCAACAGAGAATGTAGTGGTGGGCTTCCAGGCTTTAATAAATACAAACATGCTATTTCTGATTTGAAAAACTCTTTTGAAACTAGGTTTTCAGACTTCCAGGATGAAAAGAAAAAATGTTCAACTTTTCCCGAATCCTTTTTAAATTTCTATGGAGGAAGTGGTTCTCTATCTCTAACCTTCTGACGTTCAAATTGAAATTCTTGATATTCAGAACAACGCTGCAATTCACAGCAAGTACAAGGAAGTACTTTAGAATCCATTCAGACAAGAATTTTCCATCTTCTGGAAATGCCTTCCCTCGTGCCAGTATCCTAAATTAAGAGACCTGGCCTTGAGATATTGTTGTAGGTTTGGTTCTACGTACATCTGTGAGCAAACATTTTCAATTATGAACTTGGTCAAAAATAAGTACCGTTCAGTTCTTACTGATAAGCATCTAAAAAACCTGATCCTTCTTGCTTCTTCCAAAACAAATCCAAATATTAATGAGCTTGTTAACGTTAAAGAGATCCAGAAACCTCACTGAAAGCTGAAATATTTATTTTTTATTATTAAAAATTGTTGTGATTTCTACTATTATTCAGTTGTCTTCTTATTGCTGTTTTTATTAACTATCATTAATAGAACATAGTCACAGAATTACAGCGTGTGAACAGTGTACAGTAGCTGTGAATTATTTTTGAAATTAAAATTCTTGAAACATGCAATTTTTGATTAAAAGTTTAATATTCTATATGGGGTTTTGCTCATGTATTTTATGATGTCCTATCTGAGAAACACAAGTATAACCTAAACTCCTAATATAATTAGCAATAAATAATTATATAAGTTATATTACAGTATTATATTATCAATTTTTAAATGGGCTTTATTTATTATTGGCTATATTTGTCTAAAGGTGTTGTGGATACTGAGGTTAAGTTAAGTTTGAGATTTTGGGGTGGAGTGGCACGCCAAGGATTCTTAGCGCAAATAGTGGCACGCCAGGAAGAAAGGTTGGCCACACCTGGCGTAGAGTATAAACAATGTGAATGCATGTAGCCCGAAAGGTTAGTTATACGCGGTGTTGTTTTACAAATATGTTGATTTACCACATATGGTTTTATTTTCCCATCTTCTCTCCACGTTAATTTTGGTGCACTTTATATTATCTTTCCTCTCTTTTAGATGTGAATAACCATGGTTTTAAACGTAATAACCTAAAAACACTTATAACACTTGTGATAAATGTGATTAATTAAAATAATAAAAGTGTAAGAATGATATTTTCTTTCTAAGGTTGGGTTAATGTGATTTTTATCTATCCGGAGCTCGGCGTGCACTCAGCCCTTCGGCTGGTTAGCGCTGGCCGCACCATCTGGTAGAAATTCCATGTACTAGGGGAGGTCAGAAAGTGCGGTGGTTACCCGTTGTCTTCCACACTAAATTTCTGTGAGCGAGCCCGAAAGGATCTACCAATTTCGCCTGAATGATATTTTCAATTACCTTTCTGAGTTTTTTAACATGCCACATAAGGGTGATACATAAAATAAATTAGATTTAATATTCATATGCCTCTTACCAAAGAAGTGTCACACTTAGACGGGGGTAAATGAAGTATTTGCCCTCACCGTTTCCAATATTGAAATTAAATAAAAACTTAAGACATATTGTTAAGTTTAACTAAAATATAGATAAATGAAAACGCGTCAAATGCATGGGCGAAATATTAAAAAAGAGCAAACTTGTGTCTTGATATTCGAAAGTTGTACCCTCTTTTACACATTAAAATACCCCTAGAAATTCTCATTTGGATAAAAGAACCGGAATAATAATTTCAATAAATTACATCCCCCCTCCCCCTTCATTAAGAAAAATTCTGAGTGTGCCACTGGTCCGAAGAAACTCGCATCTCTCAGAGGGGAAAGGTCCCGTCTAGGAACTAGTTGTACACGTTAGCCCCTGATTCACTGCACAACGCTCAACAGGGAATTGTTCTCTCCCTCCATCGTCTTCTCTTTTCAGTGAGAACTTGTGTTCGTCCTATACGCCTCACTGCGCTCCTTCTCTCATCAGATTCCGGTACCATAACAACATAGCCTCCCACCCCCTACCCGCCCCGACAAAGCCAACACCGCGGAATACAGACTAGATCCCACGCCGGTACAGTCGTTGCGCGGTTACTATGTGCCCGAGGACAAGAGAGAAACACAAATAAGCATGGTACATTCCCGATGGAAAATTTTCTGGAAAATTTGCCACCCATATTAATGGAACGAATTTGATCGAGACATCGCAAATTTTAAAGTTTACGCTTCTGTTTAATTTATATCATGGATGTCAAGGTAGCCGCCTCAGTCAGCGAGAGAGTATCAATCGCCGTCAGGCTACACGGCTTAAAATATGATGGTATATGCCTTTTTCTGCGACAACTTCTTTATTTTATCTAAGCTTATACTTCATTTCACTCTCCACCTACAACCACCCTTTAATATATCAATAAGAAAAGAATGAAGGAAAACTACGAAAATTTATATCTCAAGGTAAAGAGGAAAGCTCGCTGCTAGTTCTCAAATATATTAACATTTTCTGTTTTGAGTTTACAAAAAAATGACCGTTTTTATTAAAGGAAGGCAAATCTAGAACCCTTTTTCATCAAGCCTAGTCTCACAGATCCGCAAATATGCTTAGAAATTTGTTTAAAATTAGCTAATATCACAATTTCACATATTTAGTTATATTAATAAAACTCAATATAAAGGGTCGTTAAGGAAAAAGAGCCCTGTTGGAATCTTTCGAATTTATTTTGGCGTTAGCCATATTTTGAAATAATGCATAGTAGAATTAAATAAACACCATAAACATTATAAAATGAATTACAACAAAGCAATAACAGCTATTTTAGTTCTCTTCCCACACTCAAGTATCGACTACAGAGCTTGGTGGTTGAATGCGTCACTAACATCGGGTCTGCTGTAGATCAGATATGTTAATAATTAAATATTATAATCAAAGCCTTTACGAACACATCTTCTTCTCCTGTGAATCAACCGACTGAAATTTTTAGCGGGAAATTTATGATTCAAAATTTAATTTCAAAGGTGCATCCTACTGTTTAAATGTCCTGTATTTATTGAGCTCTTTCTAGACACACGTCATATTTCGGTATAAGATTTAAAAACTATTTCGAATCAGTGAAAACACGTATTAGGATGTCAATTTCATTTTATATGGTTTGCCAGTGATGGGGAGGCCCGGGCTTTGAATCCCAGCTGGGCATACTGAGGTTTTGTTTACTAAATAATCTCCCACCGCACAAATGCGTATATATTTCTTCTATAATTTATCTTCCTCCATTCCTACCCAATAAGTGTGACTATGCAGATAGCCCAGACGGGAAATAAGACGCGGTTGGGTAAAAAAAAAACTAACTTAGATTAACCTAGAATAAGGCTCCGAACGAACATAAGGGGATATTTTCTTAAGTGATTCAGAACTGAATTCAGTACAAGTAGACTAATACCGTGTGAACGATCAACGAACATGGTGATTACTATTAGCAAAACATGTAGATTGTTCACTCCCATTTCAGGTTATACGGATATGTACTCATTACACTAATGAGCCAAGATTAGGAAGGTTTAATTTAGAAGAAGTGCACTCACATTTGCATGGAACTGGACGAAAAATCATTTAGTAAAAACATCCTTAAGAGCAACCGAACGGGATTTGAACCCCGATCTCAATGTCATCGGCAGTCCAGTCCATTGCGAGAGGGAACATGCGGCCACCGAAACGGGGAACATGTAACTTTCAGTAAAACTTGTGCGTAGTTTGGTAATAGCGCAGGTCCTTATATTTCAACAATGTTTAGTTAGAAACGCATGCGCAGTAGACATTTGGAGCACCTTTCAGTATGTACAGTACAAACATATTATTGGCGGTCAATGTTGATAGGAGTCTTTGCTGTTGGGGTCCATCTTCCATCCCCTCTCCAGGCCATCTCCTCCTTTTATACCATTTTCACAGCCGTTTAAGGCAATGCAGTTCCAGAATCAAGACAACCGTAAACAGGAGAGGGCCTCAACCCTTTAAGAATACTTATTTATTTAGCACCGCATCTTACTACCCGTTCGGGTTATACGCTTAAGTACTAATTACGCTAATGGATTAGGAATCAGATACTACCTCTCCTACCATGGATGCCCTTTACATTGCCGGTCATTTCGTGATAGTTGCCATAGTTATTTCAGTACAAGTTTCTCAACCGAATTAAGAATCATAGCCAGTTGTGTGTGAGGGACCTTATACTTCATGTGGTGCGTAAACAGGTTAGGTACGGATATTGATTAATAAAATCCAACGCGCTTCAGTGACCGAATGGTTTAAGGCGTCACTCTCGTGTTAGACTGGCCTGCTGAAGACAGGGGTAAAATCCCGGTCGAGTCTAATAAGGATGGTTTTTCCTGAATGGTTTCCCACTCTCATTCCACGCAAATGGGGGTAGATTACCCCTAAAATACGTTCTTCATCATCCCAACCTCATTTGAGTAGTTATACGTATAACCTGAACGCGGTGATTGAAAACAAAATGTGAAAACATTTGTGGGAATATTCCCAGCTCATAGAGACGAAGTTTTATAAATACCCATATCAAATCTTAAACTCACTCCCTTAATTTAATTTAATTTAATTTATAGTGTTTATATAGTACAACTAAACTAATGATTAGTTCAGAAAAAATATAATATTAAAAAAGCCAGTAGTTTTATCAAATGCTACAACCTATTTTAGTCCGGGAATATTTCTAAAAAATTATTATTTATGCTCCAGTAAATCTATTCCTACGGGAATATCTCCATGTCCCATTTTTATTTACGAGTGGTTCAGAGTTAAATAAAGTTGCAGTCCCAAGCTCTATTAACCCTTAGATTTTTAAACACTCTAAAAACAATAAACTATTTTTTTTAGTTAGGTATGTGCTTTTATTAATGATAACCACTGTTCTACAACCAAATCAAATGTGGAGACATACCTAATTAAAGTAATTACGAAATATCGTGCATTACCTGTATTACAATTATTATTGTTACCAGGACCATGCCAAGTGAAGATCAAATACACCCTTTCACCTAAAGTATGATTAGTAATGTATTATTTTATTCTTAGTCAATTTCTAGGCTCATAGCTTATTGTAGTCTTATATAATTCCTAATAACTACATCTCTAATTACGTTTTATAACAATTTTAACTGTTTTAAGAGGAATTTAGTGTTAAGAAATATTATTATCACCACCTGTTGAGGACCTCAACACGAGAAGCAACACACCTTACCCCTTATTTCTCCTTAAATATATAACTGGTTGCAACAGCACTGATGAGCGTCTCTCTTGCTGTTGTAGACTATAATCAAAGGCGGGTATGCTTCCCGCTTATCCCTAACGTAGCCTAGGTTGCCTAGCCATGCTGGCGATGCTTCAAGTTCTGTATCCCGGTAAGTAACATTAATTAGTAGACGTGTTGATTATCGAAAAAACCATACGCGAGTTAAGAATGTGATAGTTCTTGGTGTGATTAAATACAATTTATACCATGTTTATATTCATATTTGAAATATACATTATTATAGCATCGGAGGTAATAATTTACAGTTTTAAAATACTTTCTATTGACATATTCCTGCTGAGTAAAGAGTTAGACCAGAACCAAAACACTTTGCCTCTAAGAAAATTTATTTTAGGGGAAATTTAACATCCAAAAATACATGTACAAAATTATAACCTATACATTAATATTGAAGTTACTTGTGGGTTCTTTTATGTTTTTATTTTACCAAAACAAATATTTTTTGTCATTAAAAAGAAAGATAACCGTCGTTTGTCAAGCGAAGCTAGGTCAATGAGTTGTAAGTTATGGATTTTAAGTATTTCCTAATTTATGTAAATTTATATAACATAAAAATTAGTAATATTGGTGAATGATACATTCACTCCAATCCGGGGCTCAGTGTACCTATATCAACCATATATATATTTTTTAAATTACACTTCTCGAGTTTTAGAAACGTGCTAAAACAGGTTAGTTATGTTTACATTACTATGGACTTTACAATACCTGTTTATACTCTCTTATATCAAGAAATAGAATTGTGAATGGGGAAAAAAATCTATATCGAGATTATGATGAATTTGAACCAAAAAAGTGGATTTTACAATTCTGTCTGTGTCCCTATGGCTGTGTGTTTGTCGGTCTGTCCCTGGCCACAGATACAAAACGGTTTGATGGATTTTGTTCAAACTTGATATGTTAATTTTATAGAGAAATACCACAAAATAATTATTTTTTACTGTGGCCTTTCAATCAAGGGAATTTTACAAATGAGTACTTCTATGAATTTCAAATTTTTAGAAAATGGCTGTAGCAATTTTGTTTAAATTCCATATCTAGAATTTGTTTGACATGACAAATATCATTATATATGATTGGTTTTTGGACAAATATTCGTTTTAGGGTGTTTACTAGTCACTGATTTTTTTTTAATTGCAGGTATTTAAAAATGTTCCTATCTATTTGGTTCCAAATGGGTATCTTGGGAGTGTTAGACATGAACATGAAAGATAAAGCTGTATAGCCTAATTGATTTTGAGGGTAAAATTCTGTTAGGAGTAGTTAACAGATTTTTTTTTAATTTGAATTTAAAAAAATCTTTAGCGATTTAGTTCAAAATTGTTATCAGGGGAATAGTTTGCATATCAATTCTAATGTTTATTTATTTATCTAAAATAAATTAATTTAAGAGTAGTTTACGTACAACAAATTATAGAGAGTTTGAATTATTTTTGAAATTGACATTCAAGATTGAATCCAATCAGTGAATAGTTTTTCATGATAAATAAGAAGATTTTTTATATTTTTACAAATAACAAATAATTTTAGGATAGTTTACAATTTAAAAAAAAATCAAGTTGGTTAAACATATTTGAACGATTTGGTTTAAAATGTATATATAAAGAGTGATTATTATGATTAACAAGATGATGTGTTGGTTGTATGAAGAAAACATACTTAAAGGTAGTTTACCCAAAGCCTATTTTTGAAAATTTCACCTATGATAATCAGACTTTAGCAGTCTGTCAAGGCAGGATCCTCCAAGTCAATGTAGGACATATTCACTCTTCGGGCTTTCCATTAATACAACTGATAAATAAATGATACGACATAATCGTACAAACTTTATCATATAACTATTATAGTTAGGAACCAAATTTTAAATAATATATTTTCAATAAACTATCTTCACATAATATTTCCTCAAAAAAAACCAATTGTGTTTTGTTAATAATAAGAATAAATAAATTTTAAACAACACTTTTAAAGCCATTTTAAAAATAAAATTAAAGATAAGTCAGTATTAAACTACCCTTGACTTAATTTAGTCGTAAAAATAAAAAATCATTCTTATTTATCATGTAAACAATTCCCAGACACCCATTTTGAACTAAATCGTAAAAGACAATTATTGAGAAATTTCCATTTAAATGAATCTATTTTAGAAAAACAAATATCAAACGTAATTTATCATGTAAGATAAATTCTCCGATATCAATTTTGAGCCAAATCGTTAAATATATTTTTATATTACTAAAAGTGTCCATAAATCAGTCATCAGTAAACTAGCCTAAATGTAGGACTAATTTAAAAATAAAAACACCCCCGAGGTTTAGCCATATAACACAAATATCGGACTTTGAAATAAATTCATAAATTTTGGCTGTAGCGCCAGGGACAGGCGGAATAATAATTTTAATACCATCTTATGGGGTTTCGGGGAACACACAAAAATCAAAGTTTCAAGGTCAAAAATGTTCACTATTACAATACTTTCTCTTTATATAAAAAAGTAAAAAAAAAATTCTTATATAATTCAAGACATTGTCGTAAGTGACGAATTTGCATTTTTATCTATAGTAAATTTTTCCTTTTAATTTATCTCTTTTTTAAAACTGTCCACAGCCTATAAATTTGTATTATTCATAAAATTTGCTACTAAAAATATCCCTGGAAGCAAATAAATCAATGAAACCATAATTATATTTATCTAGGATAGTAAAAAGGAAGGAATAAAGTACTGTTTTCAATGTATATAACCTATATCAATGCTGTGTAAAGACAAAGAGTAAGACGATTGTGCTAGATTTGTGTGCATGAAGGATCGGAAGAGAGAAGGAGGTAAATACGCTGCCAAAATGGATCAACTGATAAACAATCATTTTCGTTAGATGTAAAAATAACACCTGGATACGGGACTCGAACCCGAACACTTTATCTTAATACGCCAATGCTCTTATCACTGAGCTATCCAGGAATCATCCAGTGTTCAGGGTTATTCTTCACTCATATTTTAAGGCAGAGTCTGTGATGGACGTGCATAAATCATCAGCTACATATGAGTGATCAACTACAGTAGCCCCATGGCTTCTTTGGTGCTGACTGACAGCTCACAGCTGACTTCTGACAGTCAACATTTAGGTATATACCTAAATTTTGACCATCAGAAGTGACAGCTGCTAAACACATGTTTTTGCAGATCATATGGTTCGGCGTAGGGATACATAATTT